>CABFVX010003423.1:51747-86217 GCA_902151425.1 Timema shepardi | reverse complement strand
GATGATAGTGGGGAGATGGAGCTACCCTCACAATACACTAGTCTACTGATGATAGTGGGGAGATGGAGCTACCCTCACAATACACTGGCCTACTGATGATAGTGGGGAGATCATGGCTCGAACCTGGTCAGTTGTACTGAGGGTGGGTTTTTTTCATAAATTATTGTGGACTCTCTTCCCTTGCAAATGTGGGTACACTTTTTCAAAATTCAATATTCCTAACCCTTAACCCATTAACCTGATTAGTACATAAACGTATAACCCAAATAGGTAATAATACGCAGCGCTAATAAAAAAATAATATATATCTTAATTGAGTTAATGTAATAAAATGTATAGCGAGATATTTTAAATTAATACTACACCCCTATGCTAGTTTGTTGAGACTATTTTACCAGTAGTTATGTGATCATTTATAAATTATGTCATGTTATTGTTTCAACCATCTTAAGATTTCTATTTGGTTTTCAAGTTGATATTTACTATTGATGTTCAAGTTGGACAGAAAACAAATAAGTGCTATATTCAATATATTCATTATATTCTTATAGCCACTGTTCATATGGGTTAACACTTAATATCATAATAGCTGTCAAAATAATAATAAACCTATACATACATTGTTCAAAGAACATCCCTGCCTGATTTTATTATAATTAATCCACACATGTGGCAGTAGTTGGGGGAAAACAAACTTATAGATAGAATGCTGAGAAGGCGAGCTAAGACAGTAGAATTGTTTTTGGAGTCTAAATAATTTAATTTTGTTTGCACAATTATTTTTGTTAGTGTGTTTATTTAGTGAAATTTGGACTTTCAAAGATGAAAAAGAAGAAGTGTCATTGAATGACTGTTAAAATTAAGATCAGAGAAGCAAATATTTCTATTACTCAAACACAATCTCAGTTTAGATAAACTTGTGTGCAGAGAATGGTGTAGTAATCTAAGGGCCTAGTCTAGATATTTTGAAACCTTTATATCCTCGTCTGACATTTCTGGGATGATGGTCTTGAGTTCAATGTCTCCATTATCAAGAGAGTCGCTGTCATAGTTGGGGTCATTCATGTCAACATCAACTTCTTGCAACTCGGAGCCTGGCTTGCCCCACACCCCCTTTCCTCCAGCACCCCCTGGAACATAGGCATCAGCTTGTTACATTCCGATAGCAACAATGTTGTTCACACCTTTACATTAGATGGGAGTGACACACAGATCCTATTTAAGATGATGTTTATCCTAGCAGCCCATGTTTTATATTAGCCATTGTTTTTTTATTTCCAATCCGTATATTTTTTATTCAGGCCTATGTTAATGGTAGAGTAAGGCCAGATGGCACTTGAATTTAGTTTTCATAAATGTTGAATATTAGAATGGACCTGAAATAGATAGGGTATAGTGAGGTGGACTGGACAAAACTGGATCAAGCTTAGGGATAGGGTATAATGAGGGGGACTGGATAAAACTGGATAGAACCAGCTAGGGATAGGGTGTAATGAGGGGGACTGGATAAAACTAGATCAAGCTAGGGATAGGGTGTAATGAGGGGGACTGGATAAAACTGGATAGAACCAGCTAGGGATAGGGTGTAATGAGGGGGACTGGATAAAACTGGATAGAACCAGCTAGGGATAGGGTATAATGAGGGGGACTGGATAAAACTGGATACAACCAGCTAGGGATAGGGTATAATGAGGGGGACTGGATAAAACTGGATAGAACCAGCTAGGGATAGGGTGTAATGAGGGGGACTGGATAATAGGGATAGGGTGTAATGAGGGGGACTGGATAGAACTAGCTCAAGCTAGGGATAGGGTGTAATGAGGTGGACTGGATAGAACTAGATTAAGCTAGGGATAGGGTGTAATGAGGTGGACTAGATAAAACTAGCTCAAGATAGAGATAGGGTGTAATGAGGTGGACTGGATAAAACTGGATCAAGCTAGGGATAGGGTGTAGTGAGGTGGACTGGATAGAACCAGCTCAAGCTAGGGATAGGGTATAATGAGGTGGACAAAACTGGATCAAGCTAGGGATAGGGTATAATGAGGTGGACTGGATAAAACTGTATCAAGCTAGGGATAGGGTGTAATGAGGGGGACTGGATAGAACTAGCTCAAGCTAGGGATAGGGTGTAATGAGGTGGACTGGATAGAACTAGATCAAGCTAGGGATAGGGTGTAATGAGGTGGACTGGATAGAACTAGCTCAAGCTAGGGATAGGGTGTAATGAGGTGGACTGGATAGAACTAGCTCAAGCTAGGGATAGGGTGTAGTGAGGTGGACTGGATAGAACTAGCTCAAGCTAGGGATAGGGTGTAATGAGGTGGACTGGATAGAACTAGATCAAGCTAGGGATAGGGTGTAGTGAGGTGGACTGGATAGAACTAGCTCAAGCTAGGGATAGGGTGTAATGAGGTGGACTGGATAGAACTAGCTCAAGCTAGGGATAGGGTGTAGTGAGGTGGACTCGTGTCATGTGTGAGTGCGGCAGATAAGGTTTTGTAGATAGTTTGGTGTATGGGCTACAAATATTTATTTCCATTGTAAGCGCTAATTACACAGTACTTATTGAGGATTAACCAGGGGAACGTGCACATTTTCCTTCTATCTCAACCCTCGAGAGTTGGGTCCAACCAAACTGGGAGGTTTGTTACCATCATGAGTCTAACTACTATTCAGTCGAGAGAAGGTATCCAAGCAGTTTGGACAAATTATTGTGACTAATTTGGGAGTGAAGTTTAGAAACTTAATAAAGATACTGTGTTTAAACCTTGTGTTGCTATACATAGAATATAGTTATCTATATTATAAAATGCATAATAGGCGTGTTGAATGTGTAAATAAATATAATATCAGAGATTTTAGTTTGTAATATTTATTTAAAGATGAATATGATGCAATATATACTAAATAATGATAATTTATTAGGAATGTATGGATACTAAATGATTAATAATACAATCTTCCTCAAAAAAAAACTCAATAGATTATTCTCAATGACAATAAATTCTACCCAGTATTTTCTATTCTTCCCACTCAAGATTTCTCAAAGTTTGTCAACTCAACCATTTTTATCTCCAAAACTTCCAAAAATATTATGTAATACATCACATAGTAGAATATATTTAATATGTTTGTGTATATATATATATATATCCACACATGGTATATAATTTGGTGTTTTAGGCTAGGTTTCTGGTCCTGCATGGGGTATTTATGATGTATGGGCTATTAGTTATTAAATAAAAATAATGATTGGGCTATTTTTTAGCAAATGAAATGCTAATTTTGGGGGATTTAAAGCACAGGTGTAATAAGAAATATGGTTATAATATTTTTCAACAACAACAAAAAGTCGTGCAAAGAACTAGTGTTTATTCCTAAAAGATAAAAAACTGAGAAATACAATTTTTTTAAATACATCAATAATTGTTAGTTTTTTCGACAAAGAAGGCAGTGATCGTAACTCCCTCCAGATGCTTCACTAAGTTTCTATGTCACAGTAACAGTTCAGGTTTGTTTCCAGGGCTTTCAATGTAGCTTTGTTCCCCAAAATGCCATTTAATGTTTATTCAGAAGTGTAAGTCTTGTTCTCAATCGAAGCCCAACCCGATACAAAAAAACACCTTTCACTGTCTACATTCCCATGTGATAGAAAGAGACATACGATCTTGATAAAGTTCGCCAATTCCTGTTTTGTTTTTCTTTGCCTTGCTACAATTTTATTTTAAATTGTATCACAATAATTATTAATTCTTCCTTCAAAATTTGGCTTTGTCTACATCTGCAACATCTTCTATTTGTCAAAGAGCACATCTTTGGTATTAAAAGGTGGATAAAACTACATTTCGACAGCTTTTTGGTTTTCCATGAGAGAAGGGTTTAAACATCTCATAGCCTTAATCAAACCACTTTTAATTGCCTTTTCAATCAAGTATTTGCATCAAGCAACAACATACTGTTTAGCACTTTTCACAAACACCAAGAAAATTTATCCTGTATAATATGAAAGTTAATTTTTAACTTTTAGTGAAACAAACCAATGTTTGAAATGAGTAACATGTTTTCCAGATCAAATAACTCATTTACATCATAGTTACCTTCAGACACAGACTTAGAAGAACTGGCTAGACTTGCTTACAACACTTCTTGTAGCTAGAGGGTCATCTCATCTCGTTGGAATCTTTTGGTGAAGCTTGTAAACAATTCTGCACAAGATATAGGTATTGAAGCAAGTTGAACAACATAAAAAGTTGGTGATATTTTTGTCCTGGTTGTCTCTACCGATATTCTCTCTCTCTGTCAGACAAACGGTGACGCATACAAGTGGTGAAACAACGGTAAATATTATTAGAGGAGAACTTACAGCAAAATAAGATGGTATCAACAGTGAATTTAGTTTATTGATTAAGAACCATATAATCAGTTGTACATTATTTAGATTCTATTTTAAACATGGGGGAGGGGGGGGAGTGAAACTTGAAAACGAGCCAAGGCTACAATAGCTCGACTCCTGACTCCTCCAAGAGGAGCTTTGGTTCTGTACACCACTAAAGCAACAATCAACAGCAACAGGTTTATATAACTCAAGTCAAGTCAAGCCGACTCAATTACCAGTTACAAGATAAACATTAGATAACTTCCCCAACAAGTGGAAGGAGTACAGCTAGCCTAGCCCATACATGTGGGCAGGAGTACAGCTAGCTAGCCCATACATGTGGGCAGGAGTACAGCTAGCTAGCCCATACATGTGGGCAGGAGTACAGCTAGCTAGCCCATACATGTGGGCAGTTTCACAAAAATGTCATCCTCTTCACCAATTTCATAAATTGCCTCAACCCCAATGTATTTTATATTAGATTAAAGCTTTGGTTCTCTTGATTAGGAATATACATGAGATTATAAAATAATTTAAACATTGTATTATATATTATTAAAGTTTTTAACCTAATTTAACTTGAAAAAATTTGATGGTTTAAAACAGATGATGAGAAGTTCTAATAACTTGAGATTGAAATAATTTAGGGCAACCAATGTTTTAAAATATGTAATATAATGGTTAAGTTAACATTAGAATCATAATCAGAGTTTTAATAAATGTTATATTTTGGCATCAATTAAAAAAAGAAGAGAAACATCAAATTAAGGGAAAAAGTTATTATTAATATATTGGCATCCCTTGAAAAAAGGAGGGAAACACGAAACACCAGATCCAGCTAAGAAGTTTTACTGTTACTAATAATAGTTAATAACGTTCCACACTAAAATGTATGTGTACACGTATTAATCTATTAATATCCTTTCTTCTATATCATTGTATAGCCTATTTTATATCTGAGCACTTTAGATTTGAATTTAATTTTTACCATTTTTATTAGTGTATTCTCTCAAGTTAAGAATGGGACTGACAAACAAGGAAAAGATGTAGGAAAAAGATGGCTGGAGAACCTAACTTAAAAGAGGAACATTTAAGGAAAGAGATGCTAAAAGTAGACAAACAAAAAAACACAATTTAAGCAAATGTGAAATGAAATCAGAATCAGAATCTTTACAAGAAACAGTCAAACTCTATTCTCCATATGGCAGCAAACCATTGAGTACAGAATCAGTTGCCTAACTCTCCCAGGAAAAGGAAAGCAGTGATTGAGTGTTTGGCCAATGTTGGACTACATGTTACTCCACACCACAAAAAACTATCAAGATGATGAGCCCCAAAGATTATTTATTCAAGTAGATGAGTGGGTGGTTGTTAAATATGAAGAGGACTAAAGTTATAGATAACAATGACCTTGAAGTAAATGTCATGCACTTGTCAAAAACAGGATTATATAACAAATAGCCACAACAGGAAAATAAATATTATATAAAATTGAAAATGTCATTAAAAAAAATCAAACCACCTGTTGTTGCAGGAACCAGAGAACCATTTTAATTTTGTGAAAAAATTGAATTGTTGCATAGGCCTAAAAGTTTCAGTTGAGAGACATGAAATCATCATAGGGCTAGCCATACGATAATTAAAATAAAATATGATGCAAAGTCTTATAAAAGGCTTGGTTTAATAAAAAGCTTTGGGTGTAAAATATGGTGTAGGGTGTATACTTTCAGACAAATTACGCCCGACACTACTGTTTTACACCTGACATGGATTTTCATTTTATTAGTGTAGATTTAATATTTATTATTTTCCATTGTCATTTTCAGGAAGTGTTTTTCATTGTATTATATGTGATAGGTCAAAAAGAGTTCTAAATCTTCACATCCACAGACAGTTGAGATTAAATTGTAAATGTGTATTTGTCAGAAGTGAGAATTGATACTCCCAAATTAGGTCGACCATAAAACCATGGAAGTATCAAGTATCTAACCTCTCTAACAATGCTACAAAGTTTAGACTAAAGAAAGTATGGCCTCAAAGTATGGGGAGTCTGAATGCCCCATCAAAACATAGTCAGAAGGACATAGCGAACAACTAAGCATAGTCAAAGAAGATTAACCAAGTTTAACTACTAATTCATACTATTGATAGCAAAGGGTGATCAATTTAGAGTTTGAAACAATTAAACTCACACAACAATTAACTAGTCATTAGTAAGCGTGTGAAGACGAAAACAGTTCCTTGCTTGTGAATTTAGAGCAGAGTGCTGGTGTGACGTAGTGGCCGGCCATCTTCAGAGCGGTACAAGTCTGCTGATGCTCTCGGAGCGAATACAACACACATTCTGGGAGGCTCAGCAGGCATGGAGTGTTAGAGGGGGGAGCCTAGACGGCTGTGGAAGGTACTAGATGCGTCCCCAGCAGCTTGCCGGGGGGATGGCCCACTTCTATTCATACCACCCGACAGTACACATGTTGTTAGTAAAATGAAGTTTAATTATTTAAATAGGCTTGAATATATGTAAGGGCTAGAACTCTAGTATGTTACAATTTATTTATGGGATGGATTTAAGAAAGTAATGATTTACTCCTCTCCATTGTTCAAGCAGTCTCTCAGTAGCAGAACAAAATGTAAACCATCTAGATGAAAAATGTTTCAAGAATAATTTCTGTAGAAATATCTTGATATCTTCTCGAGTCCTTTCATATTCCTCCATCCTGGCGGTCTAACCATCAAGAGAGGTAAGCACCTACAGATAGTCCAAATGTATCTTCACCAAAAGTCTGCAAGATTTTCAGATGTGCGTTGTGAATTATATGAAGGGGACGGGTCTTGAGTTCAACTAATCCGCGGGATCTTACTTATTTCCATTGGGTCCATCTGAGTTATTTCATGAAGAGTTTATTCATCAGCTTTCCTGATGAAGATTGTCTACTATGTCTGGAAACTACTTCACCTCAGACCTATACCACACTGATATCTAGAGCGTCTTTTCGTCTTCGACATTGGTTGTTTCATCTAAACAAATTATAAATAAAACAAAGTTCCCAGATCTCTGTTGAAAATATGTTCCCGGTGCATCAGTTATTAAATATTGCATCTTTTAGGGCTTAAACAAACCCCAGGAAACATTGCCTCAAACGAGTTCAGATACTGTTGCCACATTCTTACAACTATAGAATGTAATTACTGGCGATGAAGAACTACAGCTTGACCCAACATCTTCACTTTAGATCGTCTCTGAAGAATTACCAGGATTGGCTGTTGCTAAAACTAATTGTTTAGACCCTAGAACATTAGAGGCTAGTTTTTTATGTTTCGCATAGTTCGAGTGTTGAAGAGTAGCATAAAAACTCTTGTTCTGAAAATATATTGTACACACAAAGTTTAACACTTCAGTTTCACTGTGTCTTGATACCCACGCTGGCAACCACCACCGCGGGTAGCTGGTTTCTTCGTTTCTTCACCTGAGATTATATAATAAAGTACGATATTTCCAAATGTTAACGTTGTCTCAGTAATCACAGCAAAATCCAAGCTAATGAACAACACAAGCAAAGAAGTATATTGATTTCCATATGAATTTAATATTTACTAAACCAACCAATTTATCAATTTTTATATGGACGGGATTCAGTTTTCAACGCAATAACAACTGCCGTACAGTGTGTAAATGGAACCACAAACCACCACCATACATAAATGAGAGGTGGTATCGTTAGTTTATACTTTATATTATTATTAGCACCACGTCTTACTACACGTTCGGGTTATACACACTTACGCTAATGTGTAATGGTAGGGTGATTGTGAGATGAAATGGAGGACCTACAGTTTAATGTGGAATCCGAACCACAGTGGAGGCCTGGCATTCCCCACATGCACAAGTTGAGAGGTGAAGGAAGGATTTGGCAATCAGATAGATCTGTGCCGAGACCGGGGATTGAACCCTGGCCCCCAAGCACAAAAGTCTGACACCTTCCTCTAGACCGCCAGGTCACCCCATAATTTATACCCATGCAAAATCAAAAGAATAAAGTTTCTAACAAGAAAACTTTTTTTTTAAATATTTCTTGTATAAGATATCAATTTCAGACTTTGTAGTTCATGACTAATATTATAACCTCTATACTATTAATTACTTTCCTACCAATTGTGACAAGACCTATGCTGTAATATGTTTGGAAACTCATGAAACTGAGATAAAATATTAATTTTCATATTTTGTAACAAATACAGTGATTTAAAATTATCTTTTAACCAGATGTGTCAATGAATGTTGTATAATATAGCTTGTTTATACCATAGAAATAACGATGTTCATTTTCAAACAACAAAATGGCAGCTCCGCTGGGTAGAAAAAAGACACCGCTTATGGGGGAGACTGCTGGGTTAGAAAGAGATGGTAAGTGCCCATAAATAATGGAGTCTGTGCTGCGATTTAAGAGTGAGCGATCTATAGAACGCTTTGACCAAGAACATTACAATTCGTCATATGTTCATAAGGCATCATGATTCATGATCAATAAACATGCAAAGTTTCAACATACCAGTAATGAAAAAGTGCAAGTTTTAAGGGCTTGTTGATTCCACATGGAAAGACCTTGTTATTATAATTTGTAGAATGTAACAATGGCCTTGAAACTAGAAAAAACCCAGGAAAAGTCCAATGTTTCAATGTCTCATTATTATAGAAGAGGATGGAGTGCTGACCACTAGCCCGAACACCTCAACACACGCGAGTGACGTCACAGAGGGAAGGATGTCAAGGCTGTGTGAGAGAGAGAGACAGACAGAGAGTCGGGGCGTGCCTACGTGCCAGCTACTGATATAACAACCGGCAGGTCTGAGCTGAGTAGTCTAGTCAGTCACCAAATACTAATAATAACCTCATACTACTAACAGACTATACACATTCATTCAGTGGGAAATTAATAATTATGTGAATTAAAGTGGTTGTGAGCAGACTGTCTGCCCAGGAAATAAGTGGAGTAGATAATAGAGAGCTAAGACCACGGCGGGATATGAACCCATATATTCCTCCAATGAATGTAGTTTAGTGGTCAAACAAACCAACCATCATCGCGTCGTCAGTCGGGTAAGAGTGTTCCCAACTAAGAATGAGTGATCCCAGGTCATAACAGCAGCTAATAGAGTGATCCCAGGTCATAACTAGCAGCTAAGAGTGAGTGATCCCAGGTTATAACAGCAGCTAAGAGTGAGTGATCCCAGGTTATAACAGCAGCTAAGAGTGAGTAATTCCAGGTCATAACAGCAGCTAAGAGTGAGTGATCCCAGGTCATAACAGCAGCTATGAGAGTGATCCTAGTTCCTAGTTGGTGTATGGATGGAAATGAACTAATCATAATAGAATGATGAATGCAAGCAAACTCTGGTAGCTACTAGAGTAAGAAATATGTAATTCTGTTTGAGAGTTTGCCTGTATAGGAACACGTATGTGACTGGGACACACTATGAACGTGTCAAGGGGGTGTCTGCCTGTGCCAAGGTGTTATTTCTGATAGAGTCACTGAACCTTAGGAAAGGAGCCGCCAACACGCCAAGCAGGCCACTGCTCAGAGGTTAACACCAAAATATGTAACAAACTAGTCAAACACTCGTGTGTAAAGATTTACTTACTAGACCATAAATATTATGTTTCATAATATTTAGTAATCAATTAGCGATAAATAAAAACAAAAAAATAATGATATTTTAACCATGGCAATTTTATTTATGCACTAAATATCTATTTAGTTAAAAAAAATATTGACAATTTATGTTTTCTATATTTTTGTTCATAAAAGGGAAGAGGTTTTTAAAAAAGTAAGAAAAAATCGTTTTGTAGTTTATGGATGACCCTTATAGTACAATCCATTATATCAATAAAAGGAGTATTTCTGAAATCACTCACAAGTCCCCCATTCCTGGTAGATAATTCACACAGTTTTTTCTATATATCTTTCCCAAATGGTAAGAACCTCTTTATAATCCGTCACCATCTGACCTTTGGGGTCTTTCGCTCACCTTTGTTTTCATTCCGTCCTTGTTCCTTTGCTTCCTTCTGCTTGCGGTTCGATAATCTCATCACATGTATGTTTTATATAGTATTTCCTCACTTTGTCTCTTTGTTTAGTCTCGTATATTCTTCTTTGTTGGCGTTTTATCATTTTATGGGGCATTTCTGATGTCACACGGGGCTTTTGTGCAGTCCTTTTAACTTTTCCAGCATTGTCATTTAGCGCAGTTAAAAAAAATCTTAGCAATATTTCCCTTCTCTTCCGCACTTACAATCTCTTCGGTCATCTTAATTAACTTTTGTTTTGTTGAATTTCTCAAAATGTCACTCTTGCTTCTTAATTTCTTTAAGTCCCCCCTCGGTCCTTTTCGGTGTTGTTCCAATGTACGCGACCAGCAGGTTGTGGTCCGAATTGATGTCGGCTCCTGCCAATATCTTCCCATCCATCACAATCGCTGTTCGACAATAATGTTATCTAATTGGTACCGGCTCATGTCTCCTGTGTATACAGTTTGTCACCGCCAGGTCATTCCGTGGGCGAGATTCTGTTGTTTCTCTTCCTCAGTCCATGTGGCCCTATGATCCTCTGCTCCCAACCTTCTCTGACTACACTTTTACAACCACCCATGATGAATAGTTACTTCAATTTCATCATATGTTTTAACCTCGACACCATCGTGGTCGGTTGTTGGCATGTACATGTCTTGTACTACCAAAATATCCATTGGTTTGGCGTTAAATTTCACAAACAATTTATCATGATGACAAATCACCCTAGTAATAGGCCCTGTGGCATCGTGGTCAATGCAACTGGCTACGAGCTTAGGAACCCCAGGTTCGATTCTCGGCTGGTACCTTCGGTATTTTGTCCGAAAGGGGAATTACTTCAACGGTCACCAAGATTTGACTAATTAAGATCAAGTTGGTTTTAAGTGTTTCTATTGGTCCCACACCCTCATACTCACTATCAACATCGCCTCATCTCGTCGAGTCATGGAACGATCCTACACCGAAAGGATGTACGATTAGTACATTCGGGCGTCCCGTGGACAACGATACATTAGTACTGGATAATATTTCCACGACTGGGCTACGAATTCTGTAGCCAAGACTCCCAATATTATTATCATTTTAGTGACACTTTTCATCACTATTGCAACTCCCTTCCCGATTTCACTTAGACTCGCAATGTTCACGCCATACCTTTCCATTTTCAAATTTCCTAGCCCTTATCATCCTTACATTCCATGTTCTTATGCCAAAAGGGAAAGTTGTAATTGATGATCGCTCCCCATTGAAGTAGTCTACGCCCGTAAATCCAAAAGAGGGACTAGTTTACCTCCGGAAATGTTTATCCAATGAAGCGCCATCTGAGTTTGTTGACAAAAGGGGTTTCCCCACGGCCGTACTACCACTCCATGCGATCACGCCTGTGGCTGTTCGATTTTGAACCATCTCGAGCATCATTTCCTCTGTACCTCAAGTCAATACCGCTGCTGCCCGGTTTTAGTCACGTAACCTTGTGCACCACCAACCTTTCTACAGCCGTTAAAACTCCCCACTGTTGATGCCATTGTCCACCCTTGCTACGTGGAAGAGTTCGTAAGGAACATGCATTACCAGGTGATGGTTCCCACCAGGTACGCGTACGCTCTAGTAAAATATTATCTATACACTTCCACCTGAAACCCAGACAGTATTTACAAGTTGCCGTAAGTTAATAAGGCGGAGTGTACATGAATTGTTTTAACAAAGTTTCTCAATGTTCCATCGATGATAAAGGTTCTCTCTGAAGTTAACATTGATGAAGATGTTCACTGAAGAGTGAAAACTATCAGTAAGAGTAGTATCAGATTTAGTACATTAATAAAAACAATGTTTATATGTATGTGTCTTTTTTCAGGACAGGAGGAAGCGTCATCAACCTAATAAAATACGCAGATGAGCGGGATTCAAACCCAGATCTCCTCGTCATTACCATGACAGTCGAACATGAGAGTGCCGCCTTGGCTTAGACATGGTAGCTATTTTAAAATGTCACATCATAATCTAGTCGAATTTTTAAATCAAATTGTGAAAAACTGCCATCTTTCTTACACAAAGCAATGGACCCTTTTTAAAACCAGTAAAAGCTGGAGGCCCGTCTGTTTTGATACCGACAGGCTTGTGTACAGGAATATTATCAAAATAAATAAATGTTTTGAATTTGGAAAAATCACCCTCACCTTTAGTGCACACTTTCATAGGAATAATTTTTATAAGTTCTTCTTTTACAGAAAAATCGCTGAAACCAACCTTAAAAACACGGTTAACTGAGAAGTGTCACTCGAATCCGTTGAAGTGAGAAATAACATTTACCCAAGTCGGTTTGGAACACCTGCTAAAAAAAACGCAGGTGTATCACGTCAATAAAAAGACAAAACAACATATTAGTTAAAAAGACAAGACTAACTTGTTAAAGTGTATATAATGGTTAAAAAGATAAAGCAACATATTAAAGTATACTAAGATGTTTAAAAAAAGGTCTCAATATGAGATAAATCCAGATTAGTCACTTTACAAAAGTGACTCAAATGGCATTAAAAAGATTCGCCTGGCGTATAAAATGGAGTAAACAAACAACTCCTTCAGCACTATGCAGGTCATCTAGAGCTTTGTTCCATGACCTAGTCGGGTCTTTGACTGTTACCAGCCTCTAATCTTCCTATTGGTGTACCTTCCTACGGTCAACTCGTGGGTGAGCCACTAGTGCAGAGTAGTGACCCGTGGGGTATTGTTTGTTTTGTCCGGCCCCCTTCGGCCGCCGTTTGAATTAGTTAATGTTTAACTGTTTGCTGGTGTAATAGGCTGTGTTCAGACTTGTGTTTATATTTAAATATACTATTGAATGTCCAGGCAGTACTAGTGAGGAATAGACCGGCCATAGTATCTCTACAGCCTAGATTCCTGATAGCTCACCATTAACTATTTGTAAACTTATTGCCCCTCTACTAGGAACATAACCTTTGTATTTCAATATGGAGTTAACTCATGATAGCTAGCTCGTTTAACTGCCAACGTTGTAACTCTTTAAACTAGGACTTTCTATAATTAGGTATTGTTAACTATTATTCTTTTAGAGGTTCTTTAGTATAAAGTCTAGTAGCCGCAAGACAGGGGTGGTGTTATGTATTTTGCTTAACCTTAAATTAATAATTGCGTCCAATTTAAATTGCCATTATGTTGAGGTAGACGCCCCTTCGTAGAATAACGTGTGGTAGTTCTACTTTAACGAGTTACACCTTTTCATAATAGACAGAACCATACTTGTGTTGATTGCAGTTCTAACCAAGGTGTTTCAACCCTAACGTCCCTATTGGGATAACGGAATGTTTTGGATAAGATCTCGTCTAACCATTTGTAATGGTTTCATCTTGTTTGAATTTAAATAAAGTGATTTGTCAAACCTGTATATCTCTCTTGTGCTTGTTCCTTCCATTCCTCATGTATATGTCATTGTTAATGCATTCGTCACTTCTGTCAGATAGGAGAAGTGGCGATACACATTAAAATATACTAAAAAATTAAAACCTCTCACATAAGATAATTACCAAATAAGCCACTCTAAAAGTGACTCAACTGGCATTCAAAAGATTTGCCTGGCGTATAAAACGGACTAAGCATCAGACTCCATCCACACTGTCACGTAATAAAAATTGAAGCCCACCATTAAAATCAAGAGCCAGGCGAATAGGGTCATACTTGCGACACTCCACCAAAATGTGGTACACACTAAGGGGAGAATCGCGAAGCTCACACACTCGAGGTGGATCCCCTCTTCATAAAAAAAACTCATGGCGCGATGAAGTATGTCCGACGCGAAGTCTTGTCACGAGGACCTCTTCTCTTCTAGACTTTCGTATAGGAGAGGACCATCGCATTGCATGAAGGCACCAGACTTGGAGCTGTTCGTGTGGGTGCGACTGAAGCCTTGAAAGCGGGTGGAGAGAAGCCCACTAAAAGCCATCTCATAAATTATGTGAGGAGTTGTCGCTTTATGGAACTATGCAAGCTCAAGTTGACACTGAGGCAGTCGTTTCTTCCAGGGAGAAGTGGAAGTAGCCTTTGGCAGGACTATCCCACACGTGTCAAAGACGATAGCATCCGTATCCCAACCGGCCTTGAACTACGCCATTTGGTGTCATACAAGACACGGTTGAGGGATAAGACACAAGACGGTAGACAACGTGATTTGGCATGCAATGCAGTTTTGACACGTAAGATGTCAGAAGATAGGACCGCCGGTAAGAAAGAGGGGGCTCACCGGCGTCGGCACAGATGCTGACGACTGGACTGGTGCAAAAAGCACCCGTAATCAGTCGGATGCCAGCATGGTGGACACTATCTAGCATCTTTAACGCCGGGAGTCTCGCTGATCCATAGACTAAACTGCCATAGTCTAGTTTAGATCTTACCAAGGCCATATAGAGGTGAACTAAAGTTTCCCTATCAGCAACTCAGGAGCACCAACTAACGCTTTTAAGCAAATTGAGGGGTTGGATACATTTCGCTTTCGAATCTTTAATATGAGGAATCCAAGTAAGTTTAAAATCAAAGTAGGAACCTAACGGTTAATGAGAATGGTAAAGTTATGTGGTTAATTAAAATATTGGGGGCCGGATGCATACTGCGTTGTCGTATCCCTCAGGTTTGGGAAATCGAGCTTGGAAGTTTTAGGTTTATTGTTGACCAAATCCTTGATAAGAACCTCAAATCTCGAAGAAGTACTCTTATGTTTAAGTGAGAAGACTAGTGTCCTTTACTTTTATTAATAGCAAATTACAAGTTCGTGGTGTACTTAAAGAGAATTTCCAGACAATGCTTGTACATACGTACAGTATGACAATTATTACAAGAAGAGCCCCGTCTTCTGGATGTCCGGGGTTTATATACCTTCCCTGTTTACCAGTGGAAGCTTCTATAAACGCAGAACAAATGGTGCAATCAACAATTCTGAGAGGAGCATGTGACTGGGGTGATTTCCACTGTTTACTCACTTTGGACTTTTGGAAGTCACAATATTGTCTCTGCCTAATGAAATAAGTGGAAAGTATTATTATAACACGCAGTTCTCTCATGACTATAGTCTGTATGACTTAAGCTTTACTTTAAACATTATAGTCTGCTCCACTTCTTTACACCTCTTTTGTATTGCGTTACTATTACAATAAATGTATTATTAAACGCCTTTAATATTAAATATTTCCCTTTACCTGGTGGTATAATGAATCTTGCTCTAAAGGTTTATAATAATTAACTAGTCTCCCCCTAGCTATACGACAGCGTAATTTATGAAAATGTATAGTTATTGTCTTGGCTGCGGAGAAGTGTTAAGCATTACGCGATACCCATATCCGTAGATTATTGATGGAGAGATGTATCTGCCATTCAAGCCTGTGGAGACTTTAAAAACTACAATAAATTACACGGTCATCCACCAAAATGCGTGACCAGACAGGTAAGCGTGCATTGTCACCAATGTTATCTATTCCAATAACGAACAATGCACAACTTAGGATCCTGCCTTGAGGCGATGCAACCCATTTTCTTGAATAAAATCATTGGGTGAGGTGTTATTTAGCTTTACCCGGAAATTTCCATCTGAGATGAAATTAGTTTAAAAAAGAGTGATGTTTCCTCGGAACCCAGAATTATAAAGTGTTTTCAATATCCCGTACCATTAGCTGGTGTCGTAAACTTTCAAATCGAAAAGATAAGCGTCGGGAAATGCTGTTTACGGAGGAATACGTCACAAACTGCCATAACCAGATGCTCCGCCGTGGATCGATTACGGCTAAAACCACAATGAATATCGGAGATAGCAGATTGCGGGATTCTAAATAACATAACTCGTGTATTCATAAAAAAAAAAATTCATGTACAGTTAGTTAAGGCTATAGACCTGTAATTATTTGGATATAATTTATCTTTGCCACTTTTATATATAGGAATAACGGTTGCTTGCCTCCATAAGGATGAGAACTGATGGAATTACCAAACACTATTGAAGAGGTCCCAAGGGAACGTCTGTCCGCCAGGGGACAGCTGGCGCAACATTTCACAGTGGACGTCTTCAGGACCGGTTGCTGTGACAGGGCATAGGTCAGTTCATATAAAGTAAGGAGGGAGTTATAGTCCTCAAGACTCAGACAAAAGTTGTATGGCACTCGGATATAGTGGGCGGGATGTTGCGCCAATAGGGCCTCTAAACTTCTCTTGGTAGCCCGTTCCCTGGTGGGAGGTAGATGCAGCCTCCATAGCTAGGGAGATTTGGACAGCGATCATTTGGGGATCAGAAACAATATTAATATATTTATAATAAATATTGCTTCGTGCAAGTATAGCCACACCTCCACTAGCCCGAAAAAAAGAACGGCTTGTCGGTACGATATGCATCGTACCTATGAACTATCGGGTCATCGGCAGGGCGGAAGTTGTTACTCCTGCAAACATAAGATGGAATGGCGCAAAGAAGAAATAAGTAATTTAATTTTCTCTAAATAAGCATAAAAATACCTATAGTTCAATTGTAGTAGCGACATTGTTTATTGATATAAAATGTATTCATTTACCCAATCCACAAAACTATCCCTTGAAAACAAATTGGTTTAGGACCTTCTTAGGTCCGCGTGACTAACAAAGCCTCTCCTGAACCTCCATTTTTGTTACCGTTTTCCCGGGAGAGACTGGGGTACCGTGTCCTTACGCGAAGGCTTGCACACGGATTTAAGCGCCTTTTGATTCATTTTTGTTTCGGCGGTCTCTCGCTGACCTTTCTATAGGGCACCAGTGGAAAGAATGAACATCTCAAGACCAGCTGCAGGGAATTTACTTCCCCAGGGCGGTCTCCCGAGAAAAACCCAGAGGGTAGGCTCTTCTAGGGGGATTCAAAGTTGTTGTTCCATGGAGTGCTCGATAAAGGGCTCCTTAGCGGTATGGGTGGTGAAGACATACTGCGAGGTGTAGAGAATTTGTCAAGAGCTGAGGCGATATGACTTGGTACCTCGAGCAGATATTAGTGACACGGGTCTTGAAAACGTCTTTGAAATGTTAACTGCGCAATGGAAGTTAGGACAATTGATATTTTGGCTAGCAATTTATCCGTAAGAGGTTTGAAATACTAGAGCTTGGCTCGATACGTATTATTTGCGTGCCTGAGCGTATGGGATCGTTTCAGATTGAATCTCCACCTTCCATTTCGGACAAGCCCAAGACCAGATAGAGTGCGGACGCTTACAGTTAACGCAGAACTTAAGAGACTCACAAGGTGTATCGTGAGCCTCCTGTTCGCAATCCGTAAAGGTTGGCTTACCACGGCATCGCAGCTTCGTATGCCCGAATTCCTGGCACTGGAAACAGCGCCAAGGGATAGGGACAAACAGCCGGACTCTGAGTACGTGGAAACCCGCTCGGACCTGCTTTGGAAGGGTAGGAGTCACAAAAGTGAGAATAAACGTATCCGTCTTTTTTTCTTGGTCATTCTTTTTTTATAGTTATTCTATAAACTTCGGTGACATGGTGAAGGGTAAGCTCCTCACATATATCCTCAATGCTCACGCAGTCGAGGTCATAGCAAGTGACCACTACCTTGCAAACATTGAGGAACCTGTGTGGCTCCACCTTTAACTGTAAATTGGTCGAGTTACTCATCGGAATTTCAGTTATTGCCATTACCGTATGTTCGATGTCTGAATCATAACTGTGCATAGCGCAATGTTCATATCGATACATCAGATTTATCATTCTTTCTAGAAGAAATGGGCTTAAGCGTCTGAGGTTCTCACCGTAATTTACTCGAGACATTATCCAGAAGCGGGGCTGGGACCTCACAACACCACAGTAAGATATCAGCTTTGACAATAGAATCGACCATGACGTTCGGAGACATCCTGCACAATACTCGGGTCGTAGACCCAGGGTGAACAAAGTTGGTTCTACCATATGAGGCCCTGTTAACCTTCCAGAGGGCGCGCTGGAGATTTATTTTGTACCCCAATCAGTCTCCATTTAACTCTTGATAGTTGTATGAATAAACTAATTTGTTTCGTATGTTTTTTTAATTAGAGACTATTTAAATACATCCCACTATGTATAAGCCAACCAATTTATTGATAGTTAGCCAAAACTCTTTGAACGAACATTTACCAGGCATCTTTTAACAGATTAGCCTAAACTTCACACATAAAATCTTTGAATGCCCCCCCACTCCAAAAAAAATATTGATTTTTTTCGCAACACACGATTCAAAAATAATTTAGGCCTAATATTTTATGTGCCCATAAGACAACGATCATTTTAAAAATTAGTTAATTTCAACTGTTTTGAATGAATGGTCTATAAAATTATAATGAATTACGTCAAGGATCAAATATTAACACTAATAGTATTATTTCATATTTTAGAAAAAAAATATGCCATATTTCACTGGGAAAACGATTGCTATTTGCTGCCAACGTTAATTTGAAATTATAAGATACATTTTACACCGCCTTCAAATTGCAGTCGGATCTATTGAAAGCGTAAAAAATTGATAATTGCCGCCAACATCTTGATCCAGATCCACAACACAGATGAACGCCCGGTTTCTGTAGAAAATATCCTGGTATTTTCCCGTGTCATCTACAAAACCTGAAATCCAATTCATTCACTCGAAAACCATTATTTGTAGACATACACACCCCACGAGACAAGTAGCAAGCCACATTAAAATTTAATACAAGATGGCGAAAGTTAACCTTGTCGTTGGAATCACAAACAAAACAATCAGGCAACTTTCGACTGGCGCGTGCCATCACGTGTAGTGGATAGCGCTATCTTTGAAGCATTCGCGTTGTTACGATGTGCGGGAAATTCAAACTAAAATTATTTTCGTTACTCTATGACCAAAATATTAAAAATTCACGAATTTTTTCCCCTCCAATTTGTGACTTTTTCGTGACCCAGTATGGATCCAAAATATTCAATTTTCCATTGAGTCCAAATATCTTATGACAAAAAGAATTAAAGAATCTTGTAACATACGCTTTGCATAGGCCTACCGTTCTCATTTTTTTAAATGTATGTATTAATACATTCCCCCTGTCTAATAAACCCTACTTACTTATTATGTACCAGAAAAACTTATAACATAATTTTTGAAGGCTTAACTTATTATTTGATTCTCTGTCATGTTGTGTGTATTAATAATTAATTAATACAATGAATTTTTTATTATTATATGGTAAAGATGTTAATAGTTTTATAATAAAACTTGAGCGCAGTGAATGAAGTATTTATCGAGTTGCCGACTACATAACAGACTGAGTAGCCATGATAACATGTTCAACAAATCATCACAACAACAAATATTGTATTGCTGTTCACAAAAGAAAATGTGTATGTTGACTCTCACAAGGAGCACAGATCCACCATAAGATTAGGCTCTAATAAAGAAATACATGGACGCGTCTTTGTCATTAGAAACCCTTTTTCCAAAAGTGAAGGAACCCTTTGAGTGCCAAGAGAAATGATAAAAAAAAATGTGCTATGAGTTCCAAGCTATTTTGCTGATAAATACTGGATTTGCTTTTGTTAACTTTTAAATATAATAAAAAATCACTAGCCGAAATATTTTTAAAAATACTGTTTTATCTAACATTAATTTTTAATCTTTGAAAATTAAAATACCTTGAAATAGAATAAATCACTGAAAAGAACATAAAAAGCTGAGTAAATAACAAAGTTAACAAAAAGATGACTAAATTTATATTTTACACTAAAATTGGGATATGCATAGCAACTGTTTAAGTGACCATCAACTTTCGCAGGATTATAGTTAAAGTCTAAAATAAATAATTGTCTTGGAATCAGAGGGGGACTGGGGGAGGGGGTCATCAAACCTGGTCTTCAAGATTTATTTCCTCCCAATAGTAATCCCTCGTATTCACACTCGTGTTATCAATGTCAGCTGCCACTTCTACTTGTTCTGATCTTTCACTTCCACTAGAATATAATTCCTGTTCAGTTTCACAATCACTGGTTTCAGAATCACTAACAAATTGATCACTCTCGCTTGAGCTATCAATAAATATTGCAAGTATTTCTGTGTCTTGAATCACATTTTCCTCTCAGTAGCCATGTTTACAAACAAGGCCAAAGATAAAACTCAAAGTAAAAAGTTATTTTAGCAAATATTTCGCGCATTGCTCTGAGCGAAGTTGGCACTCAAAGGGTTAATGTGCTTCTTGGCCATGTTGAATTTTTTGCCTAGTATATGAATTCAATAATTTTTACTTACCTTGGGCCTATTTTAAATTAAATTCTCAGACTGGATTTTCCAAATTTTGTTAGACTTGTAGTCACAATGAATAGGTAAAATAGTGTATAGTCCAAATGGGCAGTAAGATACGGTAAATGATGATGATGATGATGATAGTAAAAATGTATGAACTAGTATTGTTGTGTATCGAACGAACTTGATGGTGATAGCACTAGCTAGCTATATCCAGATACAAGGATCCTTTGAAGGATCAGCCAATTTGAACAAGCCTTGCTAAATCCTTAGGACCACAGTGCTACTACTTAAAAATAATGTTAGGAACTATGTCAAATGTTATCCATTAGACCTAATAAAAATAAATGGGGACTAATTATATCCGTCTCATTCCAGCTAATTTCTTTCTTAAAATAGCCAAAATATTGCTATTAGCCATACATTTCTGTGGACAAAAAAACTTGTAGAATCAATATGAGCCAAACAAACAAATAAAATACACATTTAAATTGGGTGGTTTTTTAAGAAAAAGTTCCAATCACGTAAGCGATGGGGTATCTTTCGGCCGTTCTAGAACATGTAGGACGCCTTAAACTAAGCCTCAGACAAATCTACAATCTTAACCAAGGTGTAAAAACCCTCTACAACAATAATTAACTTTATACTTCATAGTAAATTTAACTGCTGTAAATGTTTAGTTAGTGTCCTCTGATCTTGGTGAAATATGTCTTAAATATCGTCAAGCGATTTAACTCAATATAAGTGTAACGATGTTCCAAACGCCAACAACATCTAATATCAACCACCCTGTAATATGGAGCTTCAACACTCACTAAGTTTGGCGTGCCTCCTCTCCGTCAGATGGACGCTGACACACACAAACAAGACGTCCACTCCCGCGGCTTGAACATGTTAGACTGAAGCGAGACCCTAGCCAGCGCCTCACTCGTCATCGATGCCCGGCCACTATGAAACTAGAACTCAACTTGACCCAGAGTATTTCCTGTTCCGGCCCGAGGATGTTCTATTATCTCCGAGAAATCACTCGACTGTCCGCTAAGCTTCCAGAGCGCTAGTCTTCTCCCTTCCTTTTGTTCTATGTATCTACCCTCCTTCCCCCCTCTTCTGAGAATACGTTGGGACTGTTTTGTACTATAAAATGGCTAATGTGGGTTGAAGCGACACTCATTGTACCACTGGCTTAGACAAGGTGAGGGCGCCGGTGTAATACTAATTCTTGGGAAATATTCTTCAAAATTCATTTTTGGTTTAAATTATGGGGAGGGAACACGTATTCAAAATTACCTTTAGGGCCTTTTGTTGCTATTAAAACTCTCTGGATGGGTTCTCTAAATTGGTTTTAAGGCGGTCAAACCGCTAATCTATTATGTTAGTCTGCAGGGAGAAATCCTGGTTAACTTGAGTACTGCTTGGGTACTAGCGGCACGCCCTTATCTTAAACGTTAGGTTACTATGCGGTTGCCTAGACATTTTCTAGGGGTATTAGAAATTATATACTTTCGTACTAGATACGAAGATTGTTTCGTATCCCATTATTTCTGGTAGGTTTTTTTTATGATAAGATGTATGAGTGTTATGGCAGGTTGCGTAATTCATTCTAGCCATCGGAATTAATTTGTAATATTAGATTATGCATAGCTACTTATCTAGTGTTAATATTTGTAGGCTCTCTATTTTGGTCACATAGTGTCAGACGTCTGTAGCGTCTTTGTATATTGTTATCTAAACATTAGCCATCGTGGCTATTTGAATAATTCGCACCTTTTTGGCGGGCTATTTAAATAAATCGCGCCTTTTGGCGGGCTGTTTAAATTTAAATCTCACGGCTTTCAGCCCAACTATTTCCCCTGTGAGGGTTGCAAATATAATAAATTTTTGTAACGACTGAGCTTATGTTTTGCCACATGGCTCTTGATGCCTGTTATCAATAAATCTTTGTACCAGCTCTATCTTTGTTATTTTACCAAATTGTAATAAAATATTATCTTCTCTTGTGAACCCATGGTTGTTCTTTAACATGCACCCTTCCTAGTAATGGGCGTCACAAGAGAAAAGAATATTTTATTACAATTGACCACAAGTATTCATAACTGCTAAATTCTCTTCAACGTAATATTGATGACATCATGGAAATAAAAAGACAACTAGTTTATAATATTTTATTATTATGACAACTATCCAACCCCACTTAACCTAACCTTTCATTATGACACTTTCCCAAACCCACTTAACCTAATCTTTCATGACACTTTCCCATACGGTATTTAATATTGGTACCATTTTATTGTGTGTCGACTGTTTTAGGCCTACCATTGTCTTACGAAAATTAAGGCATGCCAATATAAACAATATTAGTAGAAATTACTAACTTCTTAATACTATCCCCTGTCTGCTTATGCATAACATTTAAAATCGCGGGGGGGAAATTCGAGCATAGTACGCTTTATCTATCCCATGGTGTCGGAAGTCAATATGAATGTGTTCGCCCTTCCAACATCAATAATCTTTGAGGCAAATGACTTAGCAGACCAGTGGAAATGATATAAGCGAAAATTAATGTTTTATCTAAAAGCGGCCAAGTTAACAAAAGTAGAGGATGAAGTAAATATTGGTATCCTGATGTCGACCGTGGGAGATGGAGGTTTGAATGTTTACAGTAACTTCGATTTAGGAAGTGTACCTAAGTTTGAAGATGTTTTGAAGTCATTTGATGGCTACTGTAGTCCAAAGAAAAATATGGTATATGAAAGATATGTATTTCATAATATTATATCAAAGAAGGAAGGCCAATTTGTATATTCATTTGTTACGGAATTGAAAACACACGCTATTAAGTGTGAATTTGGCGATCAACCAGAGACTATGATTAGAGATCTTATTGTGACGGGAATCAAAGATCCTAAGTTGAATGAGTATATGGGCAGAGATGCAGACTTGTCCTTGAAAAGGGCAAAGGATTTTTGCCATGCTGCAGAGATATCTAGAAGACAAAAAAATAACATTCATGGTTTTTCTACTGGGTCTCAAAACATGACAATTGATACGTTAAAAGGACATTCAAATCGACATGTAGAGAAGATTTCCCAAGAACAAACAAGAAAGGCTTTTTCATCAAGCTACAATAGGAAAACTCCAGTTAACAGCAGAGGTGCTGGTTGTAGTAGGTGTGGGACTCAGCATCAGTATAAAAACCGTCCAGCTTATGGTGAAGAATGTTTTCTTGCAAAGGTAAAAATCACTTTGCAAGTATGTGCCCAGTTAAAGTCATGAGTAGTGGCGAGAAGATGGTGATGAGCAGCCAGCTTGGTACGTTAACCTCAAATGTAATACAGTTTTGTTTAAAGCTTAAGTGGATAGGGGGCAGAAGCAAATGTAATTAGCTCAAGTCTAGTAAAGAAAATTGTCCCTACTCCTAAATTAGTGCAACTGGAGATCAAGGGTAGCAACCATTGTGTTGCAATTAACATTCAAATAGGCCTACTGTCTGATAGTGTTCCATGTTTAATAGGATTGAGAGCATGCTTGGCCCTGAATTTAATAAAAAAAATGTTTGTTTTGAAAACTGATAATTTAATTGATAAATTTGGTAATTTATTTAGTGGTCTTGGGAAAATTCCAGGTAAAACTAAAATTTACACTGATCTGTCGGTGTGTCCAGTAGTGAAAAGATCGTGCAAGTTCCCACTAAAAGTTGAGTTGAAATTAAAAAAGATGTTATTTGATTTAGAGAAAGAGGGAATTATTTCTAGAGTGTCAAATTTAATTGCTGTAGGTAAACCAAATGGGGATCTTGGGTTATGTTTGGATCCAAAATATTTGAATGATCAATTAAGCGTTACCAATATATTATTCCTACTATTGAGGAAATTACAAGTCAACTAGGGAATAATACTGTGTTTACTCTATTGGATATGAAGCAAGGGTTTTGGCATATGGAATTGGATGAGGAATCCTCATATTTAACCACATTTCAATCTGCATATGGTCGCTGGAGATGGAATAGTTTGTGTTTTGGAATATCTTGTGCTCCTAAAATTTGTATGAAACGGTGCATTTATATTTTTGGTGATGAAGGAGTTTTTCCATATTTTGATGACTTGATCGTAGCAGCTAAGGATGGAAATGAACATGATGCAGTCTTGCCCAAAGTGTTTGAAAGAGCTAGGATATACAGTGTTCAATTTAATCAGGAGAAGTTGCAGTTTAGAATGCCTAGGGTGAAATTTATGGGCTTTACAATTGATTCGGAAGGGGTTCAAGAGCCATAAGAGACTTACCAAGACCATCAACTAAGAATAACAAGTCTTTAACACCGGGATGGCAAAGTTTCTATCAAAGTTCATTGCTAACTTTTCTGCTTGTACTCAACGTTTGAGGGATTTGACTAGAAATGATGTGGACTTTAACTGGGGCCAGAACATAAGGAGTTTGGTAGTTTGAGCCTACCTGACCGATGAGGTCGCTGATTTGTCACACTCTCTTTCCACTGTTCATAGTAACTATATTATCTCTGACGAAAGAAAGCAACAATATATTGAGGAAACAGCTAGGAATAAGGCTTTTTTGGGATTAAAGAAATATGTAAATTCCGGCAGGCCAAATAGAAAGGATGTGCCTACTAACCTCATCCGGTGATGGAATATTAAGATTTATTTAGGAGAACATGAATGAAGCCTTGTTATTTTTTGAGAATAGATTAGTGGTTCCCAGGACCGTGGTGCAGGATATGCTTGGTTTATTGCACAAATGTCACTTTGGAATTGTGTACAAAAAATGGAAAAGGATGTAAGTGCCACAAACTAAAATTTTCAGTATTCAAATAAATGTGTCTTAAGTATTGGATGAATATATAAATTTATGAAAAAAATATGTGTATATCAAAATACCTCTACAAAACATGTAAACAGTTTTTTTTATGAATATGTATAAAGGGAACAAAATGTATATGGAAAAAGAAGTAAGTGCCATCCTTTCGCTTTCTGGAAAACGCTGTAAGTGCCTTACTAAGTTTTTGAAAAGGATGTAAGTCAAGGGTTTATATTAACAAAAGATGGTAAGTCCATTGTAGTTTTGAAAACGTTTAATAACTTTACATATATTTTTATTCTTTCAATGCTAGCTAATATAAAAAAAGGTATAAAATAAAATTTTGGATGGTTTTTTGAAGCAAAGTTGTTGGTCTTCAGTTTATTCCGCTTCTTCTTTCATCGGTGAGAATAAGCCACCTGAAAACAAAAAACTGAATCAGAAGTCATAATTTATTTTGGTTTTCTCAGCTATATACATAATTATTTTGACTTTTTATTCACTTTCGAAATTTGTTCTGATACAGTTAATCGTTTTTGAGTAAAACAATTTTATTTTAAAAACACGTATGTATACCAGAAATCAAATGAAAAAGTTATCTGCATTTAGTAATCGAAATAAACTTACAGTACTGGTCTTCTGTCCTCCAAGCAGTCCTATTCCTCATCTCCATGTTGCAGGCCTCTTCATCTTTGTTCTCTAACAAGTCCTTGTCTTCTTCTTTCTCTATATAATCTATCATTCTTCTTTTCTCGTGAGATTTTGGATTTATAGTGTATTTTTGGCAAGTCATGAATATCCGGTACACTGTCAAGATTAGCAGTTTTCTTTAAAACATTCAACTTTTTTCCAAGTTACCATAACATCACCTTCAAGACCCAAAACTGATGCCACTTTCACTGTGCTAGGATTCTTGTGGGAAATGAGTAAGCCAGAAATATTACTTATAGCCAGATCTTTTGTATTTAGGTAGTCTTTATCAAGGCCTTTAAAATCTACCAAGTCATCAGTATTCATAGATACTACAGTAAAAGGTGTTGTCAACTTTGCACTTGCAACTAACACTTCAAGATCTTTAGGAGTTATCGCTTTCGCAGCTTTGCGTTTTTTCTCAATCACTCCAAAATCACGGTCAGTTCATGTAGCTGTGTCCACTTACAAGATATTTCACATCAATTGACCGATAAAATCCTTTGTGGACTAAATAAATAATAGACATTAACAGCATCTGGTTTTTGTTTTGTGCTCCACAATTATCGCACCATAACACAAGCCTTTTACGAGTAAAATGGCCTCCAGTAGAAGCAACTTTAAACAAACAAGAAGCTATTTCGTTAGCGCCACGGCCTCCAATCCCTTCATGCCACATAAACAATATGCAGAGCCATTGTCTCCAACATGTATTCCTAGATTGTAGCAAGATAGCTGTCTACAATAAAACATAGTGCTATGTGTAAGCAATGGAACAAACATAACTTGTAGGTCCATGCATAAGGTTGTATAAGTAGCCGTTGGAAGCTGTGAAGATGTAATATCTTGTTTCATACACTTATGAGCCTTTTCCCATTTGCGGTGATGCAACTCTTGCTGGACTTTTACTTCCTGTTTTGCCTTTTCGCTGGTCGTAGATTGCAACTTTGCTTTCAAAAAGTCACACTTTTTACAGGTATCAACTGCAAGAGCTTTAAATTTTAGGTTTGGAAAATATTGTTTTAAAACTTCTGCGTAAAAACTGTATGTAACAGCACTTGCAGGATTTTGTTTTTTAAAAGCCACATACTTTTGGTGTTTATTTAGATCAGGTGACAAAAACTCATTGCTTGATTTTTTTCGGCTGAAGTGACTTTCGTATTTGGGGAATGAGTTTATATGATATCTTACAAGATTTCGATCATCTTCTGTAAATTTAAACTTGTGTGCATTTGATGCAGGTGTTTTCCCTCTTTTGTCCTCAAAAACCAAGCAGCCTGATTTCTTTTTTGTTTGTAAAACAATCAATTTCCTTTCAGATATAGACAAAATTTCTTTGAAGCTTTTTTTGCACACTTGTACATTTTTTCCTGTACCATCGGGGATGTTATAAGCAAAAGTACAAGTCCGCCCACTTTCTGCTGGACTTTCGTACGTGCCATGACGTCTGCGACCAATAGGTAACATTTGAATATGATCCAATAAATATGTTCCTTGGCTTTCATCGTCAACTTTATAAAACTCCAAAAGCAATAGCTGTTTTTGTTCACTGGTTATGTTTTTACACTCGTACTTACAGGAGCAGCTTGCCTGTTCTGCAGGTATCTCTTTCCCATGACTGTTAATGTACGGCTGGCCCTTTTCTCTTGCTTCACGTCTCTTACGAACAATCACCTCCTTAACAGGCTTTTCCATTTTCTGGTAGGTACACTAAACACACAACCGAAACGACCGAAATCACTGCTGTGTCACCGTACTGTCACCAACCCCGCGACTATTGCAACTGCGTAGCTTAGGCACATACATTCCTTCCCATCTCAGCCCCGCTGGCGCTTGCACAGTGCTGCTATCTTTGAACTGCTCTTGAAACTAGTAGGAATTTTTCTGGCACTTACAACCTTTCTTGTCTCATTACGCTTAGCTTATACAACCCTTTTCACTAAAAAGGTCATTTTTTTATTTTTTGGCACTTACATCCTTTTCCATTTTTTGTACTCAATTGTAAAAACATAACAACGGGCTAGCCAATGAGTGCTGATATTGAAAACTTCATTGGCACATGTAACATTTGCTTGTCAGTATCTAAAGTCTGTTCAGCGTAGGAATTGTTTTCTGAAAGGCCTTTTTCCCTACCAGAAATCTATTATATAGTAGGATATTGGTAGGAAAAGAGACCTTTCAGAGAGTAATTCCTACCCTGAATGGAGTATAGTAATAATAATAATGTAAAGGAACCAATGAATCCATATCTGGCACCAAGCCGTCCTTAGGAACGTGTTGGTTGTGATTTATTTCAGTTTGAGGGTTGTATTTACTTAGCAAGACTCAAGTCTGTATTTGCTAGGCTAGATGTTCCTGGTATCTTGATCAGTGATAATAATACAGTGAATAGCTATAGTTATTTAGAGCAGTTTTTTCAAGTCCTAGATTTAGCCAATCTAATAAATTGGCTGAAAAAGGTGTTAGTATAGCCAAAAATATTTTAAGGAAGTGAAAACTTAGTAATTAGGATGTGTACTATGTCCTGTTAGAATACAGAAACTCTCCTGTAAAGAATTTAGGGTATTGTCCAGCACAATTAATGATGTCTAGAATGCTTAGGCCTAAGTTACCGTGTGCGCACACACTCTCAGTTATATTCAGTTATATGATTAGGTTTTGGGTTGCCAACACTTGTAACAGAACAGTTTTGTTATAAATGAATTCTCACATTCTAAAGGCCGTCTCTACGATGCCTGTAAAGGAGCAAGGGAACTCAGATAAGAAATAGAATTCAATTTAATGTCATTTATTTCAACATTTTGTCAACTTTCAAGAAGTTTAATAATTTTTGCTAATTACTCTTTTAATTTTATTACAACCAATCTTTACTCTTCTAGTCATTAATATCAATCATCTATATATTTTAATTATGTTAAATTAATTGTGATTCTGTTATATTTATACTTGTTAATATATTGTGACCTTGGCTCACATTTTTAATGTGTTATTTTAATTGTGTTTTAATATCTTAAATCATATATGTATCAATCAATAACTATTCATTTTAATTAATCTATATAGACATTTGGAAAATATATATTTTTTGTAATTTCACTAAATTTCTTTATCAATATCTTTATTACACTAAATATTTCATATTGAATTCTATAATGAAAGTTTAATACTGCTTCCTTATTACAATTTCATCATGTATTTCAAAGATAATTAAAAGTACTTATTTTTCGTTTTGGAACGTTATTTATTGTGTTTAATATAGTGCACATATCAATACCTTTTAATACAGGCATCGTATTTACTTGGAAAAGAGAAAATTCTCTTCTTTTTTTTTACATACAATAAATGATTTTATGATTATTTTATCGTTTTTTGAAATATTTAACTGAATAAAATATCCTCATCAACTGTGTGTCTGCATGATTGTAAAAAACTTTCTTACTGCCATGTTCAACTACATGGTTTGGATTCGTCAGTCGCCATTTTGAAGCTTTGTTCGTTAGAAGTTTTTGTGAGAGTGGTGTGAATTTTTTTAAAGTGGAATAAAACTATAAATAAACTTTGTGTCCGACCTCAAATAAATATATAAATAATATTGGCCTAAATTACTGTGGTTAACTATCACATTAATATATTACCATCTGTTTTCACTACAGTCATACAATGTGATAGGTGTCAGCTGTTGGCGTAGTGATATATTAGGGATTACTTCTAGTAACATTTCGAGCTGTCATTCAGGTAAACTTAGCTCATGAATGACTTATACTTCCCATTTCTGTGGACTATGAAAAATTACAAGCGGATAGGAATACCAGTAAGGCCCCTAATGTAAAACAGGAATATTATTATAACAGGGGAGTTGTACCTTTGAAATCATTACAAGTTGGAGGTCCTGTATTTTATAAGAATAGAATTGAGGACTCTAGAGATAGTTGGAATGAAGGAGTAACTGAAAAATGTCTTCCGTTTAGGTATTACTGTGTGAGTATGGACGAAGGAGGATTAAGGAAAAATAGAAAATTTATTAGGTGTAGATTTATCAAACATAAATAACCTTTAGTGGGTCAAGGGTTAACTGATAGTTGTTTATTTTCCATATGAAAAGCCAGCAGTAGTTCCCGATGTTTCTGACAATGTTGGCAACACCTGTAATAGTTAATTGAACTCAAGATCCGCCTGTACTAGGAGTGGAAGGAGAATTTGAGCTCCAAGGCATGGATTATGACCAGTCAGAATCAGGTTTGAGAGAGGTTTTGGGACAGGATTAATTTCTTTGTATTATGTGTGGTTTGTTATTATTTTGTTGAAGTTGTATTATTATTTTTTAATTTAATTTGTAAATACTTAAAACAAAAATTGAGGGAAGGTTTTAAGATATTTGGTGTCTACTGTGTGGCAACACTGGGCACCAGTGGTTTATGTATGATGGATGATCTGTGTGTATTATGGAAGTTTACAAAGTTTACAGATAACACCGCTTGTGTATCTTTAATTATTTAGTTATAAACACAATACAACAACCACACAAGAGGACTACTAAAATCAGATGACAAAGATTTATACATTTTTATCACCTTAAAAAATACCTGCTAGCCCACATTCAAGCAAATTTGATAACACATTGCCCAAATCACTTTTGAAATGTGAATAAGTATTGACAATGATTTGCAACCTTCGCGCAACCCTGTGAAGTAAAATGGATGACACCATTGTATATGTACCACCCATGTTAAATTATTACGGTACAATGAATCGTTAAATTTATTTATAACCATAAAGGTTAGATTAAGATGGCTTGGGTGAATGTAATAATTGCAGTAATATAATATAGATGTCTTGTCATCATCAATATAATTTTTAAGAGGTTTATACTTCTTTTAGAATTTGGACCTAGTTGGTACGAATATTTGTAATGATCTAAATCAAGTCAAATTGCTTGAAGAAGTTAATTTACTACAAAGTAAAGTTAATCGTGGTTGTTGTAGGCAGTTTTTATACCCACATAAGTACAGTCAAGGCTCAAATTTTGTTTGGGATTTGCTGTAATGTATCCATATTGTTGTTGAAGGGTCGAAAGATAACCTGTTGCTTAGGTGAGTGGAACTTTTACTTATTTAATTAAAAAGTGTTTTTTTTTGCTTTTTTTTCATATCAATTCCAAATGTTTTTATGTTTAGATAAATGTATGGTTAATTTCAATGTGTTAGCAATTTCAGGGATTAAAAGGCCAAGAATGGGGCAGAAATAGCATACTTTACCCCAAGTTCTGAGCTCAAGTAGACACAACGAAAATAATAAAACAGTTGCCAGTAAAACACCGCACCAAGGACAGGAGTCCACAACATATTGCTTCCTTCCTTGAAGGGGCAAGGGTGTGTGTGGGGTGCATCAGTATCCTTGGTGACAATTCGGGCCGATCTACACTTGGCCACGTAATTACCGATGCAGCCAGCAAGGGTACCTTTCAAGGCGACATCACATATGTAGAGAATTCGAACACATACCGTTATTGATAAACGAAAGGGAACGTGTCCTTGAAACAGCATGTTACATAAATGAAAGGTTTGAGTAACATGACAAAGTTTGGCACAAAGTGCGAAAGAAATTTAAAAGAAATATGATGTAGGGTAAGACATTTTTATAAGTCCTGTAAACTAGTTACACCTACCTTTCTTAGGAAGTCCTCTTCCAAAACCGTTCCTAGGCCGACGGTTGTTTTTCAAGAGCCTCGTACCGGTGACCACGGTTGAACCATTAGCAACAACTTCTTTACTTAGTTGCTTAATAAGTCTCTTAGCCTTTCGCTTGATTCTGAGATCTACAGATGAAACGTCTTCTCCACTCGCGCTTACAACATTTACGATTCCAGAAGCATCTTCAACGCCATTTTGAGCTTGTTCGGGAATGTCGATTTCGGTCTCCTGTTCATTCAATATGTCTTGATCCATCATTTGAAAGTCTTTGTTTATCACTAAAATAGTGATCCACTACAGAAATTTGTATACAAACAAATCTGCTCAAATTTCTCTAGCCGAGAGAAAGAGCAAAAGAAACAACACGTTAGTAAGAAGATTTCAGTTGACAAACAACTTGATAAATGCTACGTCGCAATCACTTTGCTATCAAGTTTTGTTTTGATTCTTCAGTCATATGTGAAGAGAGCGCATGCGTAGCGATAGGTCACCAATTCATACACAAAATAAACTTTAAAAGTAATACCTGTTAGAGTGGTGGGGGAAATTATAAAAATACTACTCTATCAATAGACCTTTTATCACTAGAAAATTAAACAAGCTAACACTATATGATAAAGCTAAAAACGAAACCTTAAGATACTTATTTCTCTTTTATAAAAACATTCAAGACAATGTGAAATTTTATCATTTCACGCTATTTTATGTTTATTTGTATTGTGAAAAATAATAATTAGGTAATTAAAGGTCTGGCATAAGTATGGTGCTTAGACGTTTATGGCGCTACAGAAAGCGCATGAGGTGCCGGTCTGGCAAGATTTGGAAACTCATAGATATACGGTTGGTAGTAAACGTACAGAATCACAGCAGATTTGAACAAAATAATTTTAATAATATGCTTTTCAAATGGTTAATACTACTTATTACAACAATCCAAGGACTTCGGATTATGTAAAGCAGGTCAATTTTTACGAATTAACTGAAATTTAACATAGCTATTCAACTGAATATGAAAATCGAAAGTTGTAAGACAAACGTGTATTGGTTTAACAACTTATGATGTTAAAAGTGCCCAATCTTTGTCCAAAACAAAATTATCAAATGTGTTAGCCGTTATATTTTATTTATAATTTTATAGCTAAAAGCGAATCCATCCAAATTTTAACTTAATCGTCAAAATGCCAGAAAAATCTAAATTATATCTGTATATCCATGTATGTATTTATATAAGTATCTAGATCTAGATAGATACATAGATACCTTGTTACCGACTTGTGGTAGTTATTCAGGTGGCCGGGTCTGGGGTGTATGGAATATTCAAGGGTGGGCCCCGGAATTTTTTTGGAAATAAGGGTCTCAAAACTTGGTTTTTGTGCCTATTTAGGACTTAAATCTTGTTTTATTTTTCCAACTAAAATTTATTAGTTGAAACAGCTTGATACAACAAAGCTGTGCTTGGTTATATCCTACTACAATTTACAAAACAAGATTTCTCTTCTCAGATGTAGGGTGTGTGTGAAATAATTTGAAACTATGAAAACATACTATTCACAGATTATCTTAACAGGTTTATTGTATTGAATTGAATATTAGAATAAAACAAGCATGGAAATTTTAATTTAATACTTTATATTTAAATATTCAAAGAAATACTCAACAAAAGTCTCAAATTGACTTCAGAATAAGGCAAAAGTTGGTCTACGCACTGGGTTGTTTTTGATGAACTCATTTACAAGTGGTCTAATCTAAGTTGTCCAGCACAGCTTGATGTGTGTTAATACTGCTATGTTGATTAGTCTCTTTTGCCTCGTCGTAGACCCCAAGTACGTATTCAGGTGTAAAGAGCTCTGAATGAACTTTCAACTGTAGCAGTCGTCATAAAAACAGTGTGGAGGAGTTTTATGCATTTGTTTACTTCAGGCAGGAGGTCTAGAACAGCGCTGCTTTTCCAAGAAAAAGTCCCTTATGTCACGCATTTAAGTTATGGCTACTCTCTTTCTTTTGGCGATGTCGCCAAGCATGGATAGGTGTTAAAAAGAGAGTAAGTATATCGATATCAAACTCATCATGTGTTGCACCCTCTCTGAGTCCTAATACTACCCGACCATAAAAAGTAATAATAGGGAGAGGGTAAACTTAACCTACACGGAGAATGGAAATTATAAAAAAATATAGATTCAACAAAATGAGCAGTTTATTCAATTGAAAGACAAAGCGCAGTTAATAGTACATGGTCTCATTATATCATAATGAGTTCTGTTGGAAATTATACTCGAAGTAAACAACTTTACATAATTAAAGTTGCGCAAGTGTTTTAACAAAAGGAAACATGAAATCCATCCTTATATCGATAGACCAGTCTATATGAGACAATACCACAACGTATATATTTAAATGCGATACAAAATTATAAGGGCCTAATGGGCACCTTGATATGGTTCCAAAGGTTTCGTAATTCGCAGAAAACGATATCATAAATATAAAGTAATTTAAATTTGACGACCACACAACAGTGTTTACAAAACGTGAGGGTTTGACTACCAGACCTAAGCCAAACTCCCACGGGACTATCCGA
>CABFVX010003423.1:20852-44676 GCA_902151425.1 Timema shepardi | reverse complement strand
AAAATATTCCCCCCCCCCCCCCCCCATTTATTTTATCTTCAGATCTGCATGGATCTAAGAGCATTCCCAAACTACAGTGGGGGGGCACAAGCCCTGTTAAGCCCCCCGTGGGTACGCTTCTGTTAATACATAGGGTATCATTAATGTTTCGAATCCAATAATGTTGTGCGTTCAACTATACTTTGTATGATTAGCATAGGATTTATTTAAAATATATTTGATTAGACCCTTTATTTAGGAAATAGTGAGATTTGACAATGGTCAAGAGTTATCATGTATCATAGTTGAGTACTTTGCTTTTTCTAGACATGTTAACACAAATATGTTCCTTAGTGATACACATTGTAAAATATCTACCCATATTATGGATGCCTTAAAAACAATATATCTTGTAAAATGTCGGAAATGGGTGTTGCTTAGCTAAACATTTCTAAACAAAGTGTTCAAATAACTCTTGTTTACTATTTAAGCTGGGAGAAATGTTGAAAATGAGAGGATGACATAAGTTTTTTTTAAAAAGTTTAATGACATGTTGTACAGCCAAATAAAACAATTTCCTTACATAAATATGAATGCCAGTTTAAACATTCTTTAAATGAAATATCGACGCTAGACTTAATATTATGAAATTGTTCTTAGCTGAACAATCTGTGTACAGGACACACAAATGAGATCAGTTTGAAAAGTAACAACATCACCAATATGGATATCATTAATGATTTGTACATTAAAATTAATAAATAACAACATATTTACATGTAACACAACCTACAAATGTAGTGATCAAACTTGTTCTGCTGGACATTTCTCTCACCTACACAACTGCTCACAAGGTGTGCAACAATAGTCTTTATTTGGGCCAGGGGAAAAAAAAAAGAAGACAAGATCAAAAATATTATTTTCAAATTATTAACCCTTGAAGTAGGTTATGATTAGGTCTGGGCAGATGCAGACTATAAAGCCAATCATCGGCCGATAATGGCACAGTCAGTAAGCCGATGGTCGCCATTTTGCTCACCGATTATTAAAGCCTACCTTTGGTCAGCGGGCCAGCACATGTCTGTTGGGGTGTTGTGTTGAGAATAGAAGCTGTATTGCCACAGTTGTGAGTCATGGTACTATGAATATACAAGGGAGGTGGGGGTACATTCCCAAGGTCATCTGAGGGAGGGGGTGATGTCAGAGTCGAGCCTATGGACTAACAAACACACCGGTTTGTCATTAAAAGAAGCAAATTTACCACAATTGTACTTCCAACTGCAAGCATATTAAATTATTCAATGATTGGTTTGACATATTATATTCATCTGTTTATGTTTACCAGAAAAAATCATATAGATTGGACAAAAATAAATAAGATACTGTATTTTGGGAAATGAGCGAATACCCTATGAATGTATTGTACAAAACTAAAGTTATACTTCCAGCAAACCCATTGATGGCTCGAAAGGAGGGGGCGAGACAGAGAGAGAGAGAGAGAGAGAGAGAGAGAGAGAGAGAGAGAGAGAGAGAGAGAGGCGTCTTCCTCTCCTTCGACCATAAATAATTTAAAAGTGTATAAAGTATAATTAGAATATAGAGCACATTATATAGACTTTTTATTCTGGTTACATTTTTAAGGCCAGGCTGCTGACTTGATATTCAAAAGGTATACCTTTATGCACATTTAAAGTGCCCCTAAATGACCAATTTAAAAAAATTATCTTTGATACGTTGTATACAAGGTGATAAAAAAATGAAATTATAATTAATACTGCCCTACTGTAGGGAAGTCACCAGGGGTGTGTGTACTGCATCGGATGACACCAAAGCAACCGTATATACAAATTTTGTGTAATGTATTGGCAGAAATTTATTATAAAAAAATATATATAATTCTATGGGTGGTAAGCTAAAACCATAGAAAGGTATTTCGTAAGCCCAGCTTACTGTATCAATATACCTACAAGGACAACTTCATGTTTAACTACCTTTTGAACTCTCTACTACCATCGCGCTTCGCTAAGAATTGCCTCAATTACTCAATTACAAAGATGCTTTTATTTTCATTGCTTATTTTGTAAAATTTTCTGGTGTTTTAGCTATAATATTTTGTGTGAATTGTGATATGTATTTGTCTACAACTTCTCCATTATTTGGCCTGCTATTGATTATGCAAACCTAATCTATTAATGCATCTCATAAAGTATAACTTAAAATGAACACAATTTAATGTAGTTCTTAAATGTTTTTACTTCAAATTCTATTGTTTTCCTGCCGAATTTTCATTTTACCTAATGAAACTTTGTAAATGTAAATATATTTAGGATATATTTAAAATACTGTAATTTTCAATTTACCCACTGAGAATATGTAAATGCAAATGAACCCCTTATTTCCCAAGTGGTGTAAGTTCATTTTTGAAGTTTTTGGGAAATTAAGGTTGTGTGTATGGACTCACTGAAAATTCTAGAAGAATAAAAATAACTTATTAAATGATTATTATAATAAAAAATATAACAAATTTTTATATTGAGAATAAATTTAACAATTTTTTCCCTTCCTTAACTACTAATAATTGATTATAATAAACTATTCTCATTTTACACCAAATTATTATGCTTAGACTAATTAAATTAAGTTATGGATAATATCCTGTACAACTTTCATGAATATTACTTAAATAATAATTGTCAGTACCTCCAGAAAAATTAATTACACTTTCTATTAAAAGATTATTTTTTCAAATAATCAATCGATTTTATTTATTGTTGTTTTATCACTATACAATGAATAAAAATAGAGTTAGTAGCCTAAATCATTTTAAAACTTACTGGCTAAAATCAAAATCATTTATATTGAGTAAAATAATCATGACGTGATTACTCAAAAATCAGAAGTCTGAAAAAATCAATTAAAATCAAATATTGAAAATATAAATTATTATACGTGATATACTTAACTTTACCAAATTTTTCAACACTTTGCACAAAAGCCCTACAGCAGAAGTTTTATCATCTTTCCTTAAAAATATCTTAATACAAATATTTTATATTAAAGTTAAAATAAAGAAATGTATTTCAATTATAATAACTCTTGCGGTGAGGTTTTAATCTCCAATAATGTTTATCCTTCTCTTGATAAAATAGCGAGCTTTTAAAATAATCATAAAAGTTTTATAACACATCATGTTCTAAAGTGTATTGTATGAAGTCAGTATTAAAATAGGGTTAGGACTCACTAAACTTGTTTGTCTTCTTCTACCTGCTGGAGGACCTGGAAGTAAGAATTATGCACAGGAGGAATAAATCGCAACAAATCGAGCATGTCCCGTTTTTAAAGTTCTGACATCGGCCGTCCATCTGGATATAGTAAAGTCTGTTGAATGTTTGCCAGGGAGATTGGCCGTCCACTCCTTCCTAGCTTTAAGTCGAGGACCTTGAAATCTTCAAATTCACTAAGAGATTCCTTGTATAGAATTTTAAAGGGTTGTGCTCTTTTGTAGCGTAGACACTGAATTCGAAGCCAGTTCACATCACATTGCTCATTACTTTTTGTCCTCTTGGTAATGGCTTTCTCCAGTTTGGCTGTAGAAAAGAAATCCAACTTGTTCAGTTGACAAACAATGAATCTTTTTTGCTTCTTCTAGCAGAAGACATTATTGTGTACCAGTCATTAGGCACATATATGGTCTTTACCCTTGCAGCTAGCCCCACTGAACCAAAATCTCAGTCATTGGGCAGGAACGAGTGTCCCGAAACAAGAAACTTTTGTTTGATGACTTCAACATTATTATTATGACACTAGAAACTTCATTAGTGATATGGCCATTTTTATATTCCTGTTTTGGTCAGTGCATGTATCAGAGTAAATAATATTTTTTTCTTCTCCCAGTGTAACACAATCTGAAGTGTTTAAGTAAACAAGAAGCCATTTCTTGTGAGCCCCATGAAGCTTGAGTTTCATCCCACACATAAAAGTATCCAGTTCCTTTTGCTAAATCATGAACCCCTAGATTGTAGGCATACATGTTACGTTTGTAGTAGGCATCGAAAACTGACAAAACTGGAAAAGGTAGTGCTTTTTGCAGATCCATTGAACAAACGTAAATATCATCACTATCTGTAGCACTCTCTCTATCATTGTTCATCATTTCGCTGCCTCCCTTAGATGTAGCTCATGATCAACCTCAAGTCATTGTTTATCTTCTGCGGAAATGCTTGCGTCACTAACTTTTATCTTGTATTCATCACATTTTCTACATGTGTCTTTTCTTGGTGCATGAAAATGCAAATTGAACTGTGTATTGAAGACTTGACGATAAAAACTCTCTTTCACAGGAACCACGTGTATTTCTTCACACCTTTCTTTATACAAGTCATACATTGAGCGAATGTTCAAATTTTCGTTTTAATACTTTCTATTAGGGCTATGGGTTCGTGTGTAACGCGACTCATAACATGGGAAACTTTGTATGTGTTCCTTCACAATATTCACAGCTTCTTGAGGTGTTTTTCTTTCTTACCTCTCAGGTCCTGCCCTGGAGATCTACCTTCTCTGTATTTCGTTAAGGCACGAGTTAGCCGACCATCACTCACTAAACGTGTCAAGAAAAAACTTTTTACATAACTGAAAGGTTTCATTAGCAGTGGTAAGAAAGAACTGATTCACTAACTTTCTAGCAGGCTTTCTATGTTCACGCGGTCGTGATCTAACTACATCAACACAGTGATCAAGCGCAAAATGGGCATTCTGTTTTCCAAAATAACCCATCTGCCATCTCCTCTGTTCCGCACTCGGCTTGGTGTGACATTTCCTTTTACATTCACTATTAATATCTTTTAAAACTTTCTCCCGAACAACGTTACCTCTTCTGTTAATGTACAACTCACCAATGTTCCTTCTTTTCGTGGATATATTTTTACTGTATGTTTCTTGTTTTTTTGTTCGCTTCTTTGCTCGAAATGTTGTGTTTAGGTCATTCATATTGTCCAAAGTTATTTAAAACCACTTAAATATTTAATTAAAATAATAAAATGTAGAATTAATAACTAAACACATGCTCAACTAAAGAGTACTTAACTCAGACTACTTGTTTGCCCAATGAAATGGCCGTTAAGTTTACCACACCAACTTTGTGCTGCTCCCAGTGGCGTAGTTTTAAAGTAGGACCTACACCACTTGGTCACTAGATAGAAGCATATTTCCAGAATAGATTTCTGGTGTAAACTAAAAATCGATAATTTTGGACTTTCACCGCTTGGGAAATAAGAGGCTCAAATATATTTTGCCTATATGTATGAGATTTCAATTTAGAGGTGTAATTTTAAATTTCTAAATTGTTTATTTCACTATTTCCATTACTTTCCATGATCTGCCGGAATTCCGTTTCATGTAACATTAGTACAAAAGAGATTACCAATAATTCTGTATGATTTGGTACGGGAGGCCCAACCCTAGTTATGGCACTGCCTTACTATTTAGACCCCAGCAAGATAAAGACAGAAGAAATCAACTTTAACTAGTATCCATCATATTATGTTGAAGTACATCAATAGTTTTGAGGCTCTTAACACGATAGGGTTTGCTATACCTGGGACCATACTTAGATAAACTTGGTATCACACAATTTCACACAAAGTAACTTCGACCTAAAATCTACCAGAGCTGGTTAGTCAATGCATTGTAGCAGAGTGCTATACGCCTCTTATTAGAGGGAAGGGGGTGGGGGCTAGAATTAACTTATTTTCCCTTTAAATTAGAAAATTAAATATATATATATATATATTGTAACTAGTGAATAATGATTAATACTGTATGGTAAATTAATTAATAATTTGTGCATTGCTCCAAATGTAAATTTTCCATTTATTAAATAAGTGAATTAAAATTATTTTATAGTACTAAGAGTATCCCATTTAATCAGATTTGTGGGGGGGACATTCCTTTTCCTGTATTCCTCGCTATCATCGCCCGTGCATGTCTTAGGTTTCAGCTACATGATGGATTAAAATTTCTCTCAATGTTTTAAAATAATATCTCATGAGATCAAAAATCCTAGAAAATCTAATACACATTTGAAAAGAGTTATTGAAGCACGTCTTACTACCAGACTTAAAACTGTTATTTGTTCATTTACAAAGGGCAAATGTTAACAAAATAGTTCTAAAATTAGTAATAAAACTGAATTTTGAAATCTGTTATAAAATTCTTTCAGCCTTTATTCATGAACCAAAGAGTGATTTTTACTACCTATTATAAACTTAGGGAAAAAATTTCTTAAATAAGTTAAATAGTTGTCCTAAGTTACCATAAAAATAACTTCAAATCGCTTCAGGGGGCATTTAATTATCAATAAATGTCTTGTGCGGCTGGCCCTCCGTTTTATTTAAAAATGTTGTTTTTTTCCCTCCCCTTTCCCAACCAAGTATATTTATGGATGCACCATTGCGCAAACCTAGTCACATATCTAAGAACACCTCGAATATTACTTACATCAACATTTAAACTCAATCAAAAGTTTCTATTTTCATGCATATGAGGTGTGTCGGGACAGCAAACCCACATCCTACTGGCAGAAGCCAGGGTGAAGAAAAGTGGGTTTGAGGGGTGCGGCCCTGAGAGGGGAAGATTGTACAAGAGTTTTCATGGAGAATATCTCGGTATGAAACAGAGTAAAGAGACAAGTTTGAACAGGCAACAACAGAATCTACGTGACCATGATCAACCTATAGCTATGCTGCCATAGTCTAGTCCAGTGGTTCTTCAGCTTTTTTTAGGTCACGAAGCCCTTTGAGAAGCTGACAAAGGCCATGGACCCCCTTCCCATAAAAATGGATGTAAATACACTCAGGAAATTTTGTGTACTATCTATATCTTTAATTAAAAAGTGTCTACCATTTTAAACACAATATCAACCTTTTTTTACTGATCAACATTTACAAATGAGGACTTTAATAGTAATCCTATATCTATGAGAAAAGTGGAGTCAAATTAACCAAAACTTACTATCTTTAAAATATGGTAGGACTAATAATAAAGTGAATATTATTTAAAATAACTAGTTTTCATTTAAACTTCTAGAAACAAACCTATTATATCGAACAAAATAAAAATGGCCCACATAAACAGTTGATTTCTTTGTATTATTAATAGTCATATTATCTTTGTAATATTTAAAGTTGAATAAACCAAATGATCAGCCTATCAGCATTGGCATGATCAGCAAAACAGATGATTGGGCCAGCCCTAATTATGAATATAAAAAATTATAGTTTTATCAATTAATTTCAAGCTTGATCAGTTCTTGATCACTTCATACATTGAGTGTATTAAGTTACCACAGTTTACTGTAATTCCTTAGTTATTGCTGGCCAAAATATTGGCAACAAATAGTTCACAAAAGTCTATTAGTTGTAGTGTCTTTCTATTGATAAGACTAAAGTTTGACTCCCAACCATGACAAAATAGCTGTTAATTTACACATTTAAATTGGGTATACAGTAGTAATAATCAGAGACCCTTCCAAGTGGACATTATATAACACTACTGACATTTTATTAGCTAGTTAGCAGGTATTTTGAGTTTGAATCGAATCTCAAATAAAAGCAAAAATTGTTCACAAAATTTGAAAAACTATTAAATAATATCGTAGTTAAATATGTTAAAATTATGTTAAATAAAAAGAATCATACAATATGATAAAAATTGTATTATATTTAGAAGAAGGTATAGGAAAGATGGATAAAAACATATAAAAGGTTAGGAACACAATATGGCCTTTACAATGAAAAGAACACAGTTTACACTGTGCTGCAATTGGAAAAAGAGGTAATGGTTGCCTCTTAAAGAAAATCGATCGTCAACCCCCAATCCCTTGACCTAGGTTTAATTCTATCGGAACTTATCAGGGAGGAGTGTGAAATGTGCAACACAACTTAAAAATATAAAAATAAATAATATAACACATATAGAGATATATTACATTATGATAAAAGTTATTTGGAATAGAGCACTATGCTAAATCATGGGGTTTAAATTAGGAGGGATAGCCAGCACAATTTCCTTGGTGATACTGGAGTAGAAATTGTTTGAATAGAACATGACCATGATGACCTTTCACAATACAATAAAAAACTGTAACATGCTTTTATGAACAGAGGCTACCCCAAATCACTGGTGTGTAGTCAAATAGACAAGAGCTCAAAATAGCGGGCCCACAACATCAACAGGAACAAACATCATCATCCCTCTGGTCACTACATACCACCCTGGACTCCACAAACTCAACAATCTCTTGAAAACAGGTTTCCCCATACTGCAATCCTCCACCACTATCACAACTTGTCTTCAAGGAACCTCCAAAAGTAACCTATAAACAACCAGCCAGTCTACACAACTTGTCTTCAAGGAACCTCCAAAAGTAACCTATAAACAACCAGCCAGTCTACACAACTCACTTGTGAAACCCAAACTGCCGGACCCCACTATTCAACCCGAACCCAAACAAATATCAGGTTAATTTCCCTGCGACCGCACCCTCTGCAAAACCCTCACAATACATAAACCAACAAATTCATTCTCCAGCAACATAACTAAAACAAATTACTAGGGGTGGATGGGATCTCGAACCCTCTGGAAAAAGGTCAGGAATTTATCTATTCCTGAAGGTCGGGCAGGAATGACCCTTTCCTGAAAAGTTTTGGGTGGGAAACAAAACAAAGGTCAAGCGGTGTGTTCTAGAAGTTAATGCTTTGCTTGGTGGCTGGGATGGGGAGCACTTGTAGAGAGACAAGCAAGTTGGGGAGGCGCGTCTATCAACAGTTATTTGTTAGGTTCAGCAAGAGAGAGAGAGCTTGCCAAGGTCAACCGTTATGAGGGATCAGCATGTTTGTTGTCGGTGAGCTAAACAGGGAGTGTCAAACCTTGGGATAGCACTTAAGAAAAGTGACTTTTAAGAGGTTTCAAACCTAGATAATATTTTGCAGTTTCATACTTATAGCAAATTGAAGAGTGGCCAAACAATGTTTTCTAGTATTTTTTTTTTTGCACTATGCAAATAATTAAATATAAAACACAATTTTCAAATGAAAATAACTAATAAAAATAATTTCCATCAAAAATCTAATAAAATCAACTATTTTATTAATTGTATTCTTTGATATTAATCCAAAATTTTGTTTTTTGATTTGATAAAAAAAAGCTATTTGCCCATATTTATTTTGTTTTTATTTTAGCACTGTGTCTTATTACTCGCTCCAATTATATTCCTATGTGCTAATTACTCTAGTGTGTTAGGAATGAGGAAGATTGAATTTAGAGATGTGCCTGCATTTGCGTGGATAGAGTGGGAAACCACCCTTAGCACAACCGGCCAAGGTCAAACTAAATATCCTGTCATTGGCGGTCTAATCTATGCCTTAGAAAGTTGGTTTTAATATTATAACTTTAACAAGTTTTATCATATTAGTTTAGAAATCCATATATTTTAAATCTAAGACTATTCTAAAGCAAAAATTTAAAATTTCCCGTCCCGCTCCGATATTTAATTCATGTTATTACTATAATAGCGTTGTGGCACTAACCCTCATCCTGACGACCAACACGGTACATACTCACATCGGTAAGAGAGTCAGAAATCTTATTTTATTTTTAACACTTAGTCTTGTGATATTTTGTCCACCGGTAGCAACATAGTGCTAAGTTATACTTTTCCATTAAGAGCAACATTCAGTTTGAAACCTACGTTTTTAAGGCAAAATGAGGGAAGGTAAAATACTGGATTATTTATCCCTAATATGACAAGGAAACAAAACTGAATGTTACACTACTTGTAGGACACAAAATTAATTGATTAATAACCATTAAGGGTAGTACACTAAACTAACTATTTTTAAAGTTGACTACATCAGCTAGAAGGTGGTTGTTATTGATTTGACAACCTGGCATTTATTTTTAGAAAATCTTCACATCCTTTATTACAATGCATCACCGTCCATTGTCCTAGTTTCACTGTTAATACGTTACTGGTAGCCCCTTACATTTCACTTCAATTTAACAAACACATTTTTTATTCTATACTTTGGTAGATGAAAGGTATTTTAATACTAACTCTTAACAAGGGAAGAACAATTCAACACATTATGTCTACATGGAAGTTATTTATCAAAAGTTTACCTTTTTGGATGGATTCAGAATGATGTATGAAATAGACTCATCATAATCAATGCACTTTAGCCTGACATAATAATGAAACAACTTGAAACACAACACGCACAATGATAGGCGAGGACATTAAAATAATTGTTAAAGTTGTTACAACACTGCTTTCATAAATTGAAGTGGATTTTATGATCAAGATATTAAAAATATATGGAAGGAAAACCCAGATAATATTGTAATGCTAACCTTCTTTAGTGTGTCAAGCAAAGAACATTCAATACATAGAAAACACCATTTTTTTGGTGATAAAATAAGTTTCACTTAGAGATTAGCTATTGGGAAATATAATTATTGAGCTTATGTACAAACTGGTTATGTTGGTTGGTAGAAAATCAACACCCAGACATTAGCACAGTAGTGTTTATAAGAAACAGTTGGCTCTGTTGGATGATATTAGCGCTGACAAGAATATGCCAAGTAATGTATTTTCTGTACATGATAACAAACTAATTAGACATAAACACCCACAAAATCCTTTGCAGCTTCGGTGCATTGGAATCAAAACTTTGTTATAATATGAACAGATTTGAAATATCTCAATAGACATGACATATTTCAACATGCAATCATTTTTAGAACAGGTAATTAACAGAATTTTAGCACAAAAAAAGTAAACTACCTTTATAACATAAGCATAAATAAATTAAGTTCAGAAGTCGGCCTAACATAATATAGTTGAGCGAACCTAGTGGCTAGTTAAAAAGTGTCAACCCTATCAAACAACAAGGACGACTGTCTCTGTAGTATAGTAGAGTGCCAGATCTCAGACTGTGCCCAGGTCTGTGAGAATGCCCTCCACGCTGTTGCTCTTGGGTACCAGGTTCTTGACCGGGTGACGACTAGAGGTATACTTGAGTTGAAGGACCTTAGCAAGAAGATCAGAGTTATTGTTCTCAAGAAGAATGATCTTCCTCCCCAGAACTGATAGTTCCCGCTCCTTCTCTCTCACACGACTCTCTAACTGCAACAAACTAAATACAAACCAACAGTTTCCTTCTTCTTATTAGGCTTGAGGAAAATAGCAAATGACAAAGTTAACTGGTGCAATCATTACCTAACCATGAGTCCTCTCTTCTCCTCTTGTAATTGCCGGTAATCAGCCTCCACTCTTTCTCGGAAACTCTCTTCGGCGATCAACATCTTCCTCTGCACTCCCAACTGTGACTGCAGGCTGTCCACCTGACATTGCAAGGAGCTCATTTCCGCATCCAGCCGACTCCTGAAATACCACAGATGCTAGTGTGGTGAGCCGCTTGCCGATTAGGTGGCCGCACAAGCATGGTCCGACGCGTCACTCTCCCAATGACAGGGAGATCATGGTTCGAACCCTGCTCGGGTGTACACTTCCTCTGAGTTAACCTGCCGTATCCCTAGCTCATTAGCGTAATTAGTACCTGTACGTACAGCCCCCTTCCTCATGAAAATCCTGGATTCCCTCCGGTTAACTTTAGCTTTTTATTGTGATACTTTTGATCTTTCTAGAAAGAACGGGAAATAGAAATACATAAAATGTAATGAACACAGTTCACACTTTACACTGTTGCCACTGGACAAACAGGTAAATGGGTGCCTCTTGAATAAAATTGATAGTTACTATCCAATCCCCCGACTTAGGTTTCATTCTGTTGAAACTTCTTGGTAGGGAGTGTGAAACACGCAATGTAACTGTCTTAAGAGGAAAAAAAATACAAAACACCACCGCCACCATCATAATCATCGTCGTCAACTGTTTCCAACCTGTGGCCGGGTCAGTTTAGTAAAATTCCTCCATTTTCCTCTATCTTTACACCATTTCTCTCTTCTCGTTTGAATATTTTCTGTTATCTGCTCCTCCCATCTCTTTCTTGGCCTCCCTTGTGGTCTTTTTCTTACATAAAGTACTTCCTTCATTGGCAACATTTTCTTTGGCATCTTCTCTTTTTCTGTCCTCATTACATGTCCATACTATTTGAGTCTTTCTTCCTCTACTATCTCATGTACTCCCTGTATTCCTACTCTTTCCTGGATAACTTCAACCTTGATCTTGTTTCTCCTCGTTACAGCTAACATGCTCCTCACAAACCTCATTCCCATGGCCTCCACTTTCCTAGTCTCTCTTACATTTGAACAACTCTCCCTGCTGTCTTCTTCTCATTAGATCCTCTCTACTTCTACCCTTTGCCTCAATCACGCTTCCGACTCTCCAACTTTATTGCTTTACTAGGGCTTAACCTCTTCTCATCTTTACCATCACTTCACACTTTGACATGCTAAATTTCATCCCACATGCTTTCACTTCCTTATTCCATTCCTGTTGTTGTTCCTGTGCTTCCTCTTCCTTCTCCCCCCATTCCATCAAGTCATTAGCAAACATCATGGCTCCCCAAGGTTTCTTGCCACTTTGTTCGAGACCATTTCCATTACTGTTACAAATAGTGGTGGTGAGAGGGCGCTCCCCCGCTTCACTACATGTTTTATTTGGAACCTCTCCATTCTCCCACTCTCAGTCTTAACACAGCTCCTGTTATCCTCATACACGCTTTCACTCTAATTACAACTCCTTTTTCTACTTTGGCCTCCTCCATCACTTTCCAAACTTTATTTCTATCCACTCTCTCACATGCCTTCTCCACAGCCAAATACCATTACCAAGTTTTTCCCATATTCACACCTTCTTTCCATCGGCTGCTGTATGGCAAAGGTTAAGCCAACTTCCTTTCTTTTTATTTCTTATTCTCTTTTCCAGTAACTTCTCATATATTTTCGTACAGCGTTATCCCCCTATATTTTGTACACCTCTTCCCAGTATTCTGGTACCTCGTTGCACCCTGTATGACCAATGATGAGCACCACTAGAATGAAACCTGTGTTGAGGGATTGAGAGGTAGGATCCCTTTCCTTCAACTAACCTGTGTTGAGGTGATTGAGAGGTAGGATCCCTTTCCTTCAACTAACCTGTGTTGAGGGATTGAGAGGTAGGATCACTTTCCTTCAACTAACCTGTGTTCAAGTACAGCCATAATGAGCTAAGTAAGATTTAAGTTTTTTAGATGGCATGTTATTTTCAGAAAATGTAGTTTTCCTACAGGCCTGCAGGATTAATGCTTATTGAATCCAGAAACATTACAATTTTTTTTACCCTATTTCTTAAAAACCTTAGATACTATAAATTCAATTGTTTCCTTTGAAATTTTGATTAATAAAGAGTAAATTAATCAAGATTCCAATTGGGCCATTTCCCCAGTAAAAATGTGTATCTCACCTGAGTTCATCAACTTGTGCTCTACGCTTGGCCTTGTACTGGATGTGCCTCATAGCGAGGGCATTGTACTTTTCCGTCACTGTGACCAGCTGGGACTTTAAATTCTCACACTCACACTGAAAAAATACAATAATCCCAGCGTTCAAACAAATGTCACATACGACGAATGAGATGGGGAATCCACCTTGAGGTTGAAAAATTAATGAACAACCAAATTTCCTAGTTGTGTTTTCAACCCTTGCTGGGATTAGAGCCAAATGCATTTAGATAATTAGTCGGGTAGACAAACTATCGGCCGAACTGCGGTGCTAGAATTGTGTGTCACACAACCATCTTGTTAGACACATTCACATTCTGATGGAGTGATTGTGTAAGTATGTTGCATTCAAACCAATATACACCCTCCTTTATTAATGTTTGTCGCAACTATTGCTAATTGTGAATTGTATTACTATTCATAGACAATGACTACATGTCGCCGGCTGACCTGGTGTAATTGCACATGAACACTTATGTTCTAATTCCAATCCTCTATGCGCATGCACCTTATATGGGCTCTCACTATAAATTATATTATGAAATTTACTTCAGTTTAATTTTTAATGCTTATAAAAGTTAATGTTCAAAATTTTAGATTATTAATAACATTTCTATTACACAATATGAAATAGTAAATGCCTGACCAATTTAAATGTGGTATGTTTGGTAAAATGTTTATTGCAATGTTGACTAATACTGATTTTAGACAGCTTAACCAACATAATTATTTAGCTAAATTTTAACTAATGCTAGTTTTGTAGCTGAACATATTAAAACAAATTTTTAATATCTTAAGTTTGAAAACAATCAATATGTATTCTCAGTTGAATTTTTAATTGAAATGAAACTATAATTTTAGAAAAGAATTATATAAAAATAATAAAAACAATAATTATTTAAATATATAGTGATCTATTTAGCTATTTTTATTTACAATGCCTTGTCCAAGAACCAATGACAAAGCAACTTCAACCAAGGAAAATTCAAAATGGCCGAAAATAGTGAATTAGTTTACTGGTCGAAAGTAGTTTTAGAGCTCTATTAAATTATTAATGTGAAACTTAATGTTAATTTTAACAACAACTGGTTAACTTACCAAATGGTTTATAAGTGGAACTGCCAATATAATATAAATTAAATAGCCTTTACTCACTGTTGTGTACCGTTGATAGAGACTAGCCCAGCACCAACAACGTCTGTGTACTCACCATTTAACAGTCAAGTTGGGGTCTCGTACAAATTCCACAGTTACGCCACGGAACGACCTTGTTCATCCTCACTGCAATAGACTGTTTGGGAACTCAAAGTTTAAGTCGAACATTTTCCTGACTAAAACTATCCATTTGAAGAGCGCGTGCGCGAGATGGCCAGTCTAAGTGGTTCTCTGTGCGTCGGCTGCCCGTGGTCACCCCCACCCCCTTGGCTGTGTGTCTCAACGGCGCTGTGCGCAGGCGACGTGAAAGACATAATTTTTTGTGATTGGCGATTTATGACCGCATTATGAAGTCATTCTTACCGCCCATGTTTCCCCCTGCTGAGCAAAACCAGATATAAGGTTATGTTTAGCAATGTAAGGCACTCTTTGATGCCATCTAGAAGTAGGGCACACTTGGGCACTATGTAGGGCCTTAGGATATTCATAACGTAAGTTATTGTAAAGGAATAAATTTAATATTTGGCCACGAGCAAGTATTTTTCAGGCTAGGGTTCAAGTCTTGGTGTAAATAATGTAGATTATTATAAATTTGATCTTTTGCCATGAGCTAGTATTTTTCAGGCTAGGGTTCTAAACATGGTTAAACGTAGCCGTCAGTCCGGAGTCGTTAAGAATCTGATTATTAAATGTGTTAGCGGTCAGATGACGTTAACTGTGGGCTGCTTTGTTTGCTTTCTTGTAAGTCATATTATAAATGGGTTTATTTATTGTATTATCGGCCAGATGAATTTAGTTCGTTGTTACTATGTTTATTATGTTAACTGACAAATTAGAAGCTAGTTTAGTTATGATGTGAGTTCACAGTTGTCTTTATTTCTTTGTAGGTGTATTTGCTATCTAGTATGACATAGTAGATACGTATTTACTTATTGCGTTAGCTGACAGATGTGTTGTACCTTTGGGTACTATGAGTAGCAAGATGTTTCGAGTATTTTTCTTGCGCCGCGGCAATTATAGTTATAGAACTCTCCCTTTTTGAAACTGTTTACTGTTATTATAGAACTTCAGTATTATTTCTATAAATGTATGGAACAATGTGTTGTCAGACACGTCGGAGGATCAATATTGTCTTTAAGTCTATTAGACCAAATTGTATATTATTTTCTGTGTTAATATCTACTGTAATAAACTAGCCTTTGGGCCATATAAGTAATCTTCGCTCAGTTCTTGCCTTTACCCAGGCATAATCTTAGTAATTTCCTTTAGGCTGGTGAGACGGGGGTCGGTTGGGCTTGTAGAGAACAAATCAATAAAGGTCCCTTGTGATTACTTGCCTTTTATATTGAAATAAGCAACTCACTCCCTGTGGGGGTAGGTAGGAACATTGGTGGTACTGTTATAGGTACTGACCCCACAGGGGGTGTGGTTGAGTTGCATTTTAAAAATATATTTGTAAGTACATCAAGGGGAAGATCAGAAAAAACGAGTCTACAAAACTTTGGATCTCGATGTCAAGCTTTAATGACAAGCTCGATGCCTGAAATCCGAGTATTTGCAGAGCTCTACCAATTTTACTTATCAATGTAAAAATAAAAAAACAAAAAAAACATTTGCTTTAGTCTCATAAACCTAATGTCATATTTTATTGTTTTTAATCCTAATTTTTAATGTGAATATATATAATATAAATATAATAAAGCACTAACCTGAAGCTTCTTTATCTCTTCAAGTCGAACAAGCTCAGTCCGTGAAGCTGCAATCTGAGAGTCGAGAAGACTGGCCAGTTTCTTGGGGGAGGTGGTACTGAACTCGCTGAGTAGGAGACTCGGAGGTGTAGAGTCGGCTCTGCCACATTGACACCGAATAGATCACATGTTATGTACAGGATGAGAACCGGGTGTCGGGATAGTGAGTGATAGTACAAATGTGGTCACATGGGCTCCTGTATTAAATTATGAATGAACAATGACCTTTAGCAAAAGAAAGCGCTTGAAAGTTCTGCTACGCAAGTACACCTGTTAGAACTATAAGTGCCACGTTTGATTGATGTACGATATTATATATATATATATATTTTTTATTTCATTCATATTGTATTTACTAATGAATTTTGAAAAATAGTTTCAACTTTAAGTGTCCTTCCAAAAGAAACAGAATGTAAACAACAAAAGTTTATAAAGTAGAATCAATTTTAGAAAAATAATAGATAGCCAACAGGACTTTAGTTCTCCGTTTGAATGGAGTTTATATCAGGATAAGTTATTATTGACCGGTGACCTTTGTGGTCTAGGGGGCAGAGTTCCTGGCCACAGATCTAGAGGACTTGGATTCAATCCTCGGTGCTTTCAAAATTTATCTGGAACAAGGTCAAACAACAAACGAGGAGCTACTTGAATGAAGAAGTAAGAGCTTCAGGTAAGAAAACTGAGGTTAATGGCCAGAGGGTTTGTTGTGCTGACCAGATCACACCCTCTTTGTGCAAATGTTGGCACTATTATTGTTAATGGTGGCATCTGTTTGGTTAATATAACTTGCTTGTGGGTTAATGCCACAAAGTTTTATAAGTCATGACTATGGTCATGGTGAGACTTAAAAATCACAAAATAATTTTATTTAGAAAACATAAATATAACGTTAACAACAATGAGAAAACATTTAATATGTTAGCATCAGTTAAGAGCCATGAACCTGATTAAGACAACATGTCTTAAACCAAATGATGAGGCGTGCCCGATAGGTCTTTACCCAGAAAAACAAGCCGGAAGCACTACTTCATGTAGAAAAAAATTACATTTAAAACCAATCTGTTGGTCTATTATCTTAGAATCCAACATCCACAAATCTCACCTCTATAACAAATATGATTCATTCTAACCAAACATAACGGAGAAATATAACTAAAAGGAATTTCATAAGAAAAACAGAAACAATGAAAAATATATAGGAGAATAAATAAAATATACTGCAACTGCAAAGCCTGAGTAGAATTTGTCCATTTATAGACAGGAATACACCCTCCATGGCCATGTGGAAGGGTACAGGACCCAGGCCCACCTAGAACATTCTGGCAGGTGAACTGTGCACGCTTGGTATTGAATCCCAAGTCCCTCCAGGTGCTGCTCAGTGGAGCTTGTCAGTGATGCCCCAAGTCATGTGGACTTGCATCATATGACGGATGTTCTCGGAACTATGTGTGGCCTCGGTAGAAAAACAAAAGATGATGAATAAGCCATCCAACCAGTTTTCCAAGATGTCTGTCCGCAATATGTTTGAAATTATGTGAGTGTATAGCAAACAGGTTGGACAGTATAGCATATACTGCGCTGAAATGAGTTTTAAATATTGAGAAATCCAACCAAACTCAGACACACATTTCTCTCTTATACATGATTTCTGTATAGTTTGCTCTTGTGGACCCTTCAACCCTGCTCAATGGAGGATACATTTGAAAAATAGTCATTTATAAAGTTTTACCATTTAAGATAATTTAAAACGTTGAGATACGCATTTGAATTGGTATGATTAAACATGTAGTTGGAATTAAATTTATAATAAGAGGTATAATATAGTACAACATTTATAACACACACCAAATTAAAAATCTCCAATTTTTTCAGCTTCATTATCAGTAGTGGCACATTAAATATTTTATCAAAATATTGCCAAATAATGTTAATTAACCTTATAAAACATTGTAATATTACAAGCAGGATGAGACTTACCCGTAACTGTGTGAGCGCTGGTCCAGAGATAGTGACTTGTGCAGTTCTACGTCCTTATTGTCCTGATCTCCAAGGACTTCTATCTGCATGCCACTCTCTTGAACAGTGCTGCCCTCTGCACTCACTGCCTTACTCAGCTCACTACCACAAAGTTGGAACAAGTTGGCACAAAAACAATCACAAACCAATCATTTGTTCTTGTTCCCTCCTCCCCCAGATATTTAAGTTGTTTGGCTCACCTATTCAACTTGACATGGAAGCTGTTTCTAGGGGAATCTGCCCTCTGCAGAGACAAGCTGCGTCTACATGAGGGGCGCGGAGAGCCGTCGCCTCTAAACCCAGGCCACAACAGAGTGAGACTGGATTCTCCGCTGTTAGCTGTGGAGAATATTTATGTCCGAGGACTTACACAAACATTCACAATATTATAAACACATTTCAATGATAATGTTTAAATATTTAATTTCGACGCAGAACATAATTTTTACCTTTTACTTTGTATGAGTGAGGCTGCTTTTTTATTTTTGTTGACACAATATTTTAAATTTGTTTGTTGGCCTAGCTTTAATCTAGAACTATTAGGTTATGGTGTATTTTGAGCCAATTCACAATTAAGTCCTGAACTATATAATATTATTTTAACTAATGAACCGTTGGAAGCAAGTTGGTAAAAAACTGACTAACGAAAACTGTAATTACAAGCTGGTTCTTAATTCTGTGTAGCTGTTACTCTATATAACTTGAAATATATTTTAATAGAAAGCAGCTTCCACAAATGTAATCATCATGAACCTCTGCCAGTCTTTATGTGGAGTTCTTTTATTTTTTCTATTTAGCATTTTAAAAGGATTTAAATGCTCTCTCTATTAATCTAGTATGTTTAGCCTCACGCTGAATTTACACCAGCAGATCATAACCAATTTTGTAAAATGTTCACTTTGTCCAGCTGGCCGATGTTAAATGTTAGGACTGAGCTATAAACATCAAGTCACCAATGTATCAGTGATATGTAAACACCAAGTCACCATTGTATCAGTCCTATGTAAACACCAAGTCACCATTGTATCAGTGATATGTAAACACCAAGTCACCATTGTATCAGTGATATGTAAACACCAAGTCACCATTGTATCAGTGATATGTAAACACCAAGTCACCATTGTATCAGTGATATGTAAACACCAAGTCACCATTGTATCAGTGATATGTAAACACCAAGTCACCATTGTATCAGTGATATGTAAACACCAAGTCACCATTGTATCAGTGATATGTAAACACCAAGTCACCATTGTATCAGTGATATGTAAACACCAAGTCACCATTGTATCAGTGATATGTAAACACCAAGTCACCATTGTATCAGTGATATGTAAACACCAAGTCACCATTGTATCAGTGATATGTAAACACCAAGTCACCATTGTATCAGTGATATGTAAACACCAAGTCACCATTGTATCAGTGATATGTAAACACCAAGTCACCATTGTATCAGTGATATGTAAACACCAAGTCACCATTGTATCAGTGATATGTAAACACCAAGTCACCATTGTATCAGTGATATGTAAACACCAAGTCACCATTGTATCAGTGATATGTAAACACCAAGTCACCATTGTATCAGTGATATGTAAACACCAAGTCACCATTGTATCAGTGATATGTAAACACCAAGTCACCATTGTATCAGTGATATGTAAACACCAAGTCACCATTGTATCAGTGATATGTAAACACCAAGTCACCATTGTATCAGTCCTATGTAAACACCAAGTGACCATTGTATCAGTCCTGTGTAAACACCAAGTCACCATTGTATCAGTCCTATGTAAACATCAAGTCACCATTGTATCTGTGATATGTAAACATCAAGTCACCATTGTATCTGTGATATGTAAACATCAAGTCACCATTGTATCTGTGATATGTAAACACCAAGTCACCATTGTATCAGTGATATGTAAACACCAAGTCACCATTGTATCAGTCCTATGTAAACACCAAGTCACCATTGTATCAGTCCTATGTAAACACCATATCAAGCTGTTGGAACCCTCACTGTCTTCACACACAATGTTTGTACTTGTGGGGAGACAGGAATATACTTTGCCAACTTACAGACAAAATCTTTGATTTTACTCCACCTTATTTTTATTTACTATGGTACAAAAGTGAACCATTGTCAATTTGCCAATAGCCTACATACATTGGAACACAGACAAAGATGTCAGTCAAGTATTTTTAGTATGGTAGTGACACAGAGATTCAGCTTCAAATATCGATCCAATGTAATGAAGTGTTTTTACCTAAACAATCTCGCTCTCTACCCTTCATATGAGGGTCCAATTACTCTAGATCAGCAGTCAGCAACATTATTTGACACACAAAGAGACACTCATACATTTTCTTATATGATTGATGTGTGTTATTAAAACATGCATTTGTTATAGAATAAATTACATTTATTTAAGCTTAATAATACACAATTAGCTTTCATTAGAATCTTTATACTAGGTAGTTGATTTTATTTTTGGCTCTAACTTTGGAGTTTTGTTACACAACCAAAAAAATTAATGTGAAATCTGGCCCTGCTTTTCGTTACATAACTGAATGATATCTGGTGCATAGTTGGTAATTTTTAGTTTTAGGCACGATTCAAGACTCTCGTCGTGAAGGCTCCTCCTTGGTTTACTTTTGATCAGGTTCGTATTGGAGAATGTTTGCTCAAAGACGGCCAAAATCCGCTGTGTGTATATTTTTAACAGGCAATACGACTTTGGCAGACTGTTCTGGTATTGAATATCACTTGATCTCATCGTTGTAATTTTGATAATTAAGACCAATTATATTGGTCAGATAACAGGCTTTGTCATCTTTTGAAACTTTCCAGAGCTGCATTGAGAGTCTTAAATTTGTTACTCCACAACTATTTTGATGGGAGATCCAATAAATGGAGCTCAAAATCAGCCAACAAAAGCTGAAAAATGAAGCTTATCTATTTCTGATTCCAATGGCTTTATTATAATCTCTGAACTCGTCAAATAATTTGTAATCAATGGCCCTATTTGTGTCTTGTTGATATTTCTTCAGTTGCGTGGAGTGAGTGAGGTTTTTCCTCTGCAAGTTCATGTGAAACAAAAGATTTGCTTCTAAAAGAAACAGTGTTGTGTTTCCCTGCCCTTGTAGCTTCACAGAGAGTTTGTTTAAGTGTGCTGTCATATCTACCATAAAATAAAATCTCTTTAAGCCAAAGATCATTAAACAATTTGGGATAAAGTAGGCCTTTATCATTTAAAAACATTTTTATTCCAGTAAAGCAGGATGATAATCGATTAAGCACCTCACCCATTGAAAGCCAACACACTTTATTATGCAGAAGAAGGTAAGAATATTGGCAATCTACTTCACGCAGAAATTGTTAGAACTGCCAATGGTTAAGTCCTTAGCCATTATACTATTGAAAATATTTACAACTAAAGCCATCACTTTGAATGTTTCTTCAGGGAGTGTTTGGGCACATAGAGCTTTTTATTGGATGATGCGGTGAAAGGAAAATACATCGCGGTTAATATGATTTCCCAACAAAGTTACAAACCCTTTATATTTTCCTGTCATGCTTGGCACTCCATCTGTAGCAATGGATAGAATTTAATTTAAATCTATATTCTTATTTTTCAAATATCTTACTATCGCTTCTGTTATGTCTTCAACATGGGTTTGACCTTTCAAAGGTATCAAAGTAATCAACTCTTCCCGAGGGCCTGTAGAAGTAATGTATCAGCCCAGAATACAGTTGTTCTGTATCATTTATATCACATGATTTGACCAGTGCTATGGAGAAAAAAATATGTTGAGAGCCTGAAGTTAGGTCTTTTCATTACTGAGAAGTAACATTTTCAGCCATCTTTATGGTTCGATCCTGCATGGTTTTAGCAAAAAAAAAAGGCGTATCTTTGATTTTTCGTATGATTTCTTCTTTAATTTTCAAATTGCCAAAAGTTCTTCAAACAACGTCATAAGGCATTCTTTCAAAAACTCACCTTCTGTGAAGGGGTTTCCTCGCTCTACTATTTCGCGTGCTGCTAAAAAAGCGGTCGCACAATACCAAAAGACCAAAGAATTACTGCACAGGGGTCCCAATTCAAATCTTGGCCAGATGAATTAGAAGGTTTACAAATGTTATTCATCATCTCACTTAAAATACTAATGTTTGTGCACTTATTATAAAATACCCCTCCTCAAACCAACTCCATGAATTAAGATGTTCAAAAAACCATGTTTACCAAACAAAAATTATGGACAAATATACGAAACATATTTTTGATTTTTAATAAATATCAATTATAACTAAAAAAAAAAACAAATTTATGAATGTCTGTCTCCAAACTAAGTAAAAGTGGATACATGGTGTGAAAACAACTCTTGAATCTCCTTAGCACTGCATCTTACTAGCCATTCAGGTTATACGCTAATGTACTGATGTACTATCATAATGATTTTAGGGATTGGGAAGGTTATATTTGTAGATAGTGTACCCAGATGTGCATGGAGAGTAAAATCATTTAAAAAAACCACTTCAACACACCTGACCAAGATTTGAACCTCGATATCTCTATCATCATCAGTCCAGTCTAATGTGATGGTAGCACATTAGACCATGCAGCCACCGAGGTGGGTTTGAATTAATCAACGATTCAGTAAACTGTTTATTCCACACAATCAGGCTGGTTGCAAAGACACCATAATGAACGCTCAATCAGTTTGATCCTAGATCAGGAACAAAGTTAGCTAAGGATCCAAACACCCAATAAACTACCACAGGTTTGAACAAATAATGCAGAATAGATATTTAAAACACACTCTCTTAACCACTTAAATAAGGATCAGTTATTAGAATATATAGGTTTTGTTTGCCATCAACATGATGACCAGATAATTAACGGTTGATGGAAGAGGATTGTCTGGTCTGATCAACAATCACCTCCTAATTGGTATGGTGCAACTCAACTAACATCTTATCAAGTCAATGATTATTGTTTGTGCAGCCGGCAACTAATATAATGAATTTCTATTAGAGGTCTAGGTCTGTGTTTGTAGACTGGCTTGTCCAGTCTTGTATTAATCATCATCATCATCATCATCATCATCATCATCATCATCATCATCATCATCATCATCATAATTATCATCATCATCATGTTTCCAGCCCATGGCCTCAACTTTCATAGTCTCTCTTACATTCACTGTCCATGTTTCTGCTGCCTAAGTGACAATGGGTACAAAGTATGACATATACACTTCTCTTCTCCATATCAGGTCTCTTACACACCTATACAACAACTCTCCATAGCAGGTCTCTTACACACCTATAGAACAACTCTCCATATCAGGTCCCTTACACACCTGTACAACAACTCTCCATAGCGGGTCTCTTACACACCTATAGAACAACTCTCCATA
>CABFVX010003423.1:0-13328 GCA_902151425.1 Timema shepardi | reverse complement strand
AGTTGAGTTCGGTATGTCATGGGAACATAGGTAAAACTTGTTGTTAATTTACTCTTTGAAAGACCTTAAGTCCTGTTTTTTTGGTTATGAGCAACCAGTCACACCGTTATGTTTGAAGGACCTTAAGTCCGACGCAAATATATCAATGTTTTCTTTCAGAATAGTAGCTATAGAATGTTTTAAAATAAGGCCGTCCTTTCCGTGTTTTTTTAATATTTTTGGCAATAAAAGAATATTTTGTTATAAACTTTTTTCTATTTACAGTTGTTATTTTCCTCGTATTGTTGCATCCTCTCAATCCTATAGTTTTAGGGGCCTTATCTATAGTATCGGCGGAGGGTGTAATATCTCGAACACTTTCAACAATGCGGACACAAAATATGTAGGAAGCTTCACGAAAATTTGCCTCTTCCTCATCTTTCCTTGGTCGTTTCCGCTGCACTGGGACCACAGTGATTAGCCCAATAAGATACAGATTAATATCAACATGGCTCAGAAATTCATTCATGAAGTGGCTTGATGATACTGTTCCTACTTTCGGCACTTAAAGCATCAAAACACTTTTTTCTACACTTACATGGTTCTCCTGTTTCATGTGATTGCAATCTCAAGAGTTTGCTGGCATCTCTGACATGGCCAAATTTTCTTCTCGTCTTTGTCAGCTTCTGCTTTGAACTACTATTTCCTTTGTCCCAACTCGAATCACTCTCTTGTAAATCCATTGTTATTGACCACAATAAAACGCACTAAAAAACGTTTCTACACTAACTTTAAATAAAGAAAATTTCAGTCCACATAGATTCTGGCATAGCCCTGACACAAACATTCACAAAATTATGCTAATCAAACAGGTAGAGATGGGCAAGGAATCGGTGATAAGGATATTGGTTAACAATAACAATATTGGTTAGTCACCGTCACTCACAATGGTTCTATAGCAAAATAAGTCATGATACAAATATCAGTGGTCGGTGTAGACGAGAGATTTGCTTGCCATACGGCAACAAGAGCCACGACTGTCACAAAATATTGGTTGGCGACCAGTAGCGATTTCATATTGTACTTTACTCTCATGTTTCAATAAACCTTCTTTGATGAAAAACCGCAACTTGATTGTTTTTTTAAGTGGCGGCATATTAACTAGGAAAAAAAGTTGTAAGATTTCCTGGACGTGTCAGGTTATTCCCCAGTTTTGTATGGACTTATCAGCTTTTTCCCCTGTACTGGTGTTTTAATACTGTAAATATCTCTGGACTCCTCATGTTTTTCCCCAGTTTGATGAAACATTAGTAAAATATGGCGGTTGAACTACTAGATAGCATTGAAATCAGAAAATCGAAGATTTTGGACTTATCCTGTTTTTCACCTAGACTCTTCAAATGTTACCAAAGTGACGTTTGGGAATACAGCACAAGTTAATTTGGACTTTGCGAAACAAAATTTGGTCAAATATAAGTTAAACCTTAATTTATATGCACATTTTTACTAAAAACTAACAATGAAATAATTTGTATACTACTTATTCTTAAAATACAAAAAGGGTCACTCTGAAAAACATCAGAGATACAACAATATCGAATATTAATAACACAAACAAAAATGTCCATAGGCCTTGTAAATGAAAAAACATATGAAGTGTTATTAGTGTTATAAATTTTTAAGTTTTAAATTCCAAACTGGCAAAACATCTACAGTTTAACAACGTTTTTGAATTTATAAAAAATATTATTTCCCTTAAGAAACATTTTTGGAGTTGGAAGCACTACAACTACTTGATCACAAGAAACATATGGAGTGCCATTTTATTCAACATCGTAGAGTGTGTTGTCTTTTGTACACCCCTTCATGAACATAATTTTCCCTTCGTTGTTCACATCCATCACACTCTGCATAGCACCAACATCCTAGACTGGTTATTAAATGTCTGTGTGACAAGAGTTCCTTGTTCTATATCACACGATTTGAATGGCTGACATATTACAGGATCTTCGTCTGGATACTGACGATCTGAAGATGTATAAAGATCACTTGCCTTTAGTACAATTCTTTTCTTGGGCTTTACTGTGACATATTCGTCTATGGATAACTCTAACAGATGTTTGCGCCGTTTTCTCTCCGAAGTGGAGGAGTCACTACTTTTAACAAATAAATCATATTGTAAGCCTACTTCTTTGAAATGAAAATGCTTACATTCCAATGAGGGTGTACACTCAAAACACAATAGCTTCACGCATGTAACTTCCCAACTCCAAAAGCTAAATGTCTCCCTTCCATAATATCTTTGCAGAACAGAAGCCTTTTGATTTTTGGAAGGGATTTTTTCACTTCTTCAAATTCAGAACTCACTATCTCTTGCACGACAGTACTACTCTGCTCTTAAAAGGCTTCTGTAAGATCACAAGCACATGTGATATCATAACCGTGAAGGACGATTGGTCTGCACGTGTTTTTAAGGAATCTCCAACTCTGTCCATTGGTCCTTTCTCATAACCATGTTCTGAAAAGTTCCATGTAAATTGTGTCAAATTAGTGAAACACTTCGGTAGCATGTTGACCATTAAATAAATGTCAGCCTGATTCCTATATTAAGACGATGGGCTGTCAATGAAAAAATGTACATTATGTACAGTTGAGTAACTTTCTCCAGACTCTTTCAAAATTGGTTGCACATGTGCCCATGTGATCCAATTTATCAGAACAGGTGCAAAACGATATTGGCTTGATTTCACCATCAAAACTATACATTACTCCAGTGTGCAAACAAATTTGCTGTTTAGACACACCAAAATGCGTTTCTTGTATTTCGCTAGCATACTTAGCCACATAATTCTGAGAAAAATCTATTTAGAATATCAGTTCACCATCAGTCAGGGTTTAATTCCCTTCCTTGATGCAGCATGTAAAAAACGTGTTTCTTAAAAGAAACCAATGATTTTGTAAAAGTGTCAATATGTTTAGACTGGAGGCATTTTTCTGATGTTTTACTACTTTTATTTTGTTCTCTTTTCCTTTATTATTCCATACTTCAGTCACTGTTTTCCATTTAGAAAATGTCATTTCTTCGTCATTAACAAAGTTAGGCCTATTTTGCTAGATTCACATATTTCACACATATTCATCACACACTTTTCATTTTCAATAGCGCAAACAAAGTTATTTAAGACACCTGTGGTGTTGCTTACCTCAACTATTTTATTTTGTTTCAGTGCCAAAACCACAAACTCAACATTTTCATGCGTAATGCAAGCACATGTTTCTCTGTCTTTTGCAAGAGGACGAGTCACCCAAAATGGCCTACTTTGGTATGATAATTGTATAAGTTCAGATTCAACCATAAATTTGTCATAAAGGTTTTTCAAACTGTCTAAGAGGTATTCTGCGTTGTTTTTTAATTCTTCCAAATCTTACAAAGTACTAAAAACCAGGACTCATTATCGAGACTGTCTAATTTTCATAGAATTCTCTCAGTGTCTTCTCTTCTTTTATTTTAAGTGAAACATAAGGTCAAATCAATAGTTCTGTCATCCTTAGTGTGCTTTGTGTAGCATTGCTTGCCACTTTTTACACAGGTTTCTTTTTTCTTTCTGCTCCCTAGAACTCAATTCTGATATGAGTTTTATTTTCTCCTCCTCCTTATATTTGTAGTATCTCTCCCTATCCCTCTTTCTGTTCAATTCAATTTGTTCTTCGGTCATTTTCGCCTTCAGCCTGTGCTGCCAATCTGTGGCCATATTTATTCTGGCGGTCGTATTTTGCGGCCTTTTCCTTCTGAATTTGTTCTTTGAAGGGTTTTTTTTTTGCCATCTTTCATGAAAATTCTATAGAAATAAAGAAAGAAAAATAATAAATGTCTAGCATTTCTAAAAGTGAAGAAAATTAACTTACGCCTATTACATGAAACCATGTAGAAATAAAAAAAAAGTTGTTAGTTATGATAAATTAATAGGTTTTAACCAAATATTTGTTTTGTTTTTAAAGGTTAATTTGGCCAAGAACGTCGAATAGTTTACTTTACTAACGTTAACTACGTGACTAACATTAGTTTTGTCACCTAACTGATGTTAGCGAGATGATATAATTTTGTCAATAAGTGGCGTTAGCGAAATGACGTTTTTGACTGACTTTGAATTTCATAGCCACAATATAAGCATAAAGGAGAAGACAAATATTGTGGTTAGTTCATACCTCCATTTAAATTCAAGTGAACTGGTATTAGCTTAGTTATTTAAAAAACTCTAAATTATTTGAGCGTTTGTGAAATGATAAGCAATTAACATACTATATGCTATTTACCTGATTTGTCCCAAGTTGATCAAATAATATACACTTTAATTTTTTAACTTTCACAATGACGAGAACTATTATGACAACAACACACTACTGCTAATGACAGAAACAGCGGAGAATTCAGGAAACATTTAACGATACATTAAAAATATCGTGTTTGTTCAGTGTGGAACTAAGAGACAAATAAACATCAAAATTAATGAATAATTTATTAAAGTGGACTCTTCAAACAAAATAGAACTTCAAACCTCGAGATTCAGAGTTGGGGACTGTTTGCGAAATGACTAAAATGATGTTTAATAATTAATTGGGAATATTTGTTTTTAATATCAATAAAATTTAATGTTTCTATCAAGTGAAAAACACTTTTTACTACTTAAAAAAATTGCTGCTCGTTTTAAAAACAATAAAATATTTTGATAGGTCAGAGACATAAATTGTCTCTTTATACCTTTCTACCTATCTTTATACCCCCCTCTATACACATATATATTAAAAAAAATCTGATTGTGTTTCTTCACAACATATATTTTAATTCTCTAACATGTATAATTATTTAGCTTTCTAAGGCTTACAATAATGTTACTGATCTAGGCCAGGAGTATAGAGTATAATGATCAACATCATAGTAAATTGGTTTGTGTTAAAACTATAGTCAATACTTGCAGATTTGTTTCTAATATTGTCTGTAAATAATTATAGTCATCTAACACATCTAACATATTAATTTATACATTGATGAGTCACCTGTTTAACCAGCTGATGGCCAAACTATGGTAACTGTTGTGTGACAAAATTGTCATTATGCTCACATTATTAAAACATAATGTTCCAGTTAAAAGTAATGTTTAGTTTTCTAGTTAACGCATTGCTTGAGTTATTATCAAGCCCCTTTTACAATATTTTGAAGTGCCAATAACTAAACAAAAATCAGTAAAATGATGAGAGTATTATAAACACATAACAGAGCAAGCATTGTGGTGAGTAACCGCAGTAAGAAGAGGTAATGCAGTGTTGCCACATCAACAGCCTTCTACTAGAGATGGCTATGATATTACTGATAAAATAACATATAAATATTTCTACTAGACTACTTAACTATATTTAGGAATGTTGAATTGCATTATAGTTAATGTTTATGTTACTATTACAGTACATTTAAAACTTAATTCTTCAATTTAATATGGATAAAATTTTTTAAGCTATTTAAAAACAAGTTTAAAACACATATTATTTTATTTTAAATACCATCTCTTATTTCACTCAATTTTTTTTTATAAATTAATACCTATTTGTTTTTATTAATGTAATAAAGTATATTTTTAAATGATACAATTATTCAATCCAAGCTTGACTCGGCTCAATACTCGAGAGATTTGTGAAAAGCTCACTCAAGATTGACTCGAAATAAAAATCTTGAGGTCACAGACCACTATCAAAAACCCTTACTATGTCCTGAATTAAAATATTTTTTATCTACCTATAAGTCAAAATACTGTAAAATAAGTTCAGGTGATTTAATCAAACTTGATTAACAGATAGTATATTTATTTAATAGGTAATTTTTGAGACATCTTTTGTGTATTTTAATTTCTAGAGCTTTTGCATATATAAATAATATTATATCTTGATAATTCAGCAATCTCGAACTAAGAGCACAATAAATGAAAGTGGTTTGATCATTTACCATTTTTCTAGAGCTGTCATAAATAATAACAAATTTCTCAAACCTTACAGAAAGAGAATGTAAAAGTAAAAGTCAAAAATAAAAACATTAAAATCTTGAATTGGTGAAATCTTGTATGAGAGAAAAACTGCTTTATTGAGGGTAAATTTCCTCCAAATATGTTTTGAATTTATGGTCTCTAATTTCTAATATGTTAAAACAGATAAACCTGGTTGTTTAATACAAAAGTTGGTCTTCACCTGACCAGTAGCACACATGCTCATTCCTGCTACACATGAGGTAGATGTATTATATTGCTCATACACACAAACAAATATTTAGTTGTGATGTGTGTGTGTGTGTATTAGGGCTCTGCGAGTACTCGTATTCCGAGCTTCGGGCTGAGCTCGTCCTTTAAGCTCGAAATCGAGACCGAAAATTTTGTAGGATCATCATTTTCGAGCTTCCACTTGATGTACTTAATAATCTATTTTTAAAACGCAATAATAAGGATATTCTATTTAATTGAGATAATATTAATATTTCCACTTATAAATCATTTGGTTACTTAACAAATTATTAAAAATTAATCTCAATTTTCACATTAATAACATAATAGAAATTTAAAAACACTCTTGCCCAGTAAATTTATTCAATATTTTTGTTCATTTTGAATTATAGTTGAATGAAGTTGTTTACTTGTATTGCCATGACAAACATGTAATCTCAAGAATATTTTATTAGATGAAATGTTTTCAAAAATAAGATATTTAAAACTTGTATTAAATAATATGTTTAGCTACAAAACTAGCTCGAGTTTAGTTACTATTTAGTTATAGAATGAGATTGGTTAACCTGTTTAAAATCAATGTTGATCTCATTTATTGCTATACATATTTTACCAAACTTATCACATTTAAATTAAAAAAGCATTTACTATTTCATATTGTTTGGCTAGAAATATTATTTTAGTCAAATTATTTTTAATTTTAAAGTATCAGCAGCAACTTTTATAAGCATTAAAAATCGAAGTAAATTTCTCAATAAAATAATGTTTAACGAGAGACTGTACAACGCACGCGCAGAGGAATGGAAATTGAACAGAAGACATGATTATGCACGATTACACTAAGGAATAATAAACAAAATATGAAAACAATTCAAATTTCTAACTGTTTATGAGTTTTACGTTTTCTTATGCGGTAAATTACGTTACTGAAGCATATTTTGGGGAAATATTAGCTCATTAAAACGTCAGTTTTATTAACTTTTTATCAAGACAGTGTAGAAACACTGTACAATAATGTAAAGTGATAGTGAAGGAAGCCAACCTGAAAGGATAGTTAGGTTAGGCCTACATATAAACAAACACTTCTATATTTTATCTCTACACTTTTACACTTCCCACTTCTTCAAACCTCCACAGTTGCACATTGTTTTGAATTTTCGGAAATATTTATTTTTTGTATGAAGACACATTAATGAAAAACTAATATTCTTGAAAATTTAAACTAATAAGCAACTGTGTTAGCTTTGAAGAAGTGGGAAGTGTAAAAGTTTAAGAAGAAATGAAGAGAGTAGTGTTTGTTTCTATCTAGACCTAACTTAACTATCCTTTCAAGTTGGCTTCCTTCACTATCACTTACTTTACATCACTTTACAGTGCTTCTACACTGTCATGTTATACATTTCCAAGCCATTGTGCAATTCATTTTATCAATTTTGTTTTATAATTGTTGGTGTAATTTTAATGTCCTTGAAACCATTTTAATTATTTTTTATTTGAGTGCTATTCCTATTTTTAAATTCTGTTTTATAAATGATATTTCTTATTTAAAAACCGATATTTCCATTATTTAATTTCTTTTTTCTTCAAAATTATTTACTATTTATAAAAATGAGTGTCATTCATCTTTAAGAACATGTATTTTAATATACGTTCCAACATTTTAAAATTATGAATATACAATACTCGAACTTGACTGAAACTCGGGATCTTTTAGAAATCCTCGACTCAAGTTGGACTCGAATGAAAAAACCCAAGCTCGCAGACCCCTAGTGTGTGTGTGTGTGTGTGTATATTTTTTTAAATTATTACTACATGGCACTAAATATGATTAGGGGAATTACTTTATTATAAAGGTAATTATTACAAACAAATAAAACAAAAATAAGCTTTAAGTATCCAATGGGAAAAACAAATTTCTGATTGTTCTACAGAGTAAGCAAAAATTAAAATACATATGTGATTATAACATAAAGGTGTGGTGGAAATGATTAGACAGTTTGAAACCGGCGACAAACACTTCTGCTGATAGATAGCACGCTGACTTATAGAGAAAGGTATAAGCTCGCAGTGGTCATTGAGCGTTGGTCGAGTTAGCATCGTGCTTTTGTTGTGGAGTGCTATTTAAAGAACAATAGCTCTGCTACTGCGGTGTAACGTGTGTTTAGGCGCCAATTCAACATTTTAAATTGTGTGAGGGCTTTCAGAACCACCGCATCTGCTAAGAATAGGAAAAGCTCTGGGCGTCCACGAAACGTGCGGACACCTGATGGCATTGAGCAAATAAGGATGGCACTACAAGAGTCCTCAAAGTTCAGTCCATCGACATTCTGTAACACTGGGCATGCATGATAGGAGTGAGGCAGATATTACACCAGGACTTGCATTTCTATCCCCTCAAGACCCAAGTGGTGCACGAGCTACGTCCACAAGACTTGAACCAACGCAACAGAGCTTCTTGAATTGAATGACGGTCAACGAAAGTTCCTTGACAATCTCATTATGTCAGATGAGGCCCATTTCCACCTAAGTGGGTATGTGAATAAACATAACTTTATGTACTGAGCACATGAAAACCCACGCTTGCTGCATCAAGCCCCTCTTCGTAGCCAGAAAGTCACAGTATGGTACAGAGTAAGTAAATTTGGAATTCTTAGCCCATACTTTTTCAAGGATGACAACAGACATCTGCTCATTATGTCATTATGTCAAATAATTTCTGCCATATCCTGTGCAATAGTGATATTTATTTGGTCAGATCAAAAATTCAGAAATATTATACACAAAATAATCAAACATTTTCCTAAGGTATCCTTGTAAACAACAGTTCACAATTTAAGATTAGTAATACTTAGCAATGCGTCTTACTAACCGTTTGGGTTTTAAGCTTAAGTACTAATTAAGTTAATTGGCTAGGAGTTGGGAAGGTTGAATAAAGAGGAAGTGAACCCACATTTGTGTGGCGGGAGAGTGGAATACCATTTAGGTCAAACCACCCCCAGTTCACCCAGTCAAGATTCGAACCTCGATCTCCCCATCCTCGGCAGTCTAGCTCAACAGGAAACTAGCATGTTAGCTACGTACGCCCCCGAGGCGAGTTACAATTTAAGATTACGCCACCAAAATATTAAATTAGAAACTCTAAAAATAACTATCATGATTGGTATGATCAGATCATGAAATAGTCTCACATATGATAATCATTATATAGAGTTATAAATGTGGTGCTACATTAAATAATTATGAACTCTCACACATAATCATGCATTAGGTTATTAAACTCTCACACATGACAATCATGCAGGGTGTCAATTATTTATAAACTCTCTCACATGGTGGTCATGCATGGTATTATTAATTAATTATAATTCATTAGTAACTCACACATATGGTAAATGTTATTAGTGTTAATAGTGAACTATTGTAATCATGCATGCAGATCATGCAGTGTGTAATTAGAGGATGTTATTAGAGCATTAGTTACTCACACACACCTAAATGTTTCAACTGAGACTCTCTTTCCTCTAGCTCAGCCAGGGCTTCTGACAGCTACACAAGAATGGAACAAGATAGACCATATTTACAGGTGGGAGTCTCAAATAGTCTACACGCCTTTTGAAAACATTTATATTATTACCAGGAAAATATTTCTAGAGTGATTAATTTGGATAAACAACCTTTTTAATACAGTTTTAACCTCTGTGTAACAAACTATGCATATATTTTCATCAAAACAAAACACATCATTATGCCGGGATCATACTATAAAAGGTGTAAATTCCATATTAGGAGTTGATACACTGGAAAATGGGGACATGTCCATATTAGGAGTTGATACACTGGAAAATGGGGACATGTCCATATTAAGAGTTGATACAGTTGAATATGAATGACTAAACGAATATAACTGAAAGAAAAATTGATTTAAATAAACAGAACGTCAGTTGTAGTTAATAAAATACTTTTACATTTTTCATACATAAAAATTTAATACTTTTCTTATTCTTTTAAACAAAGCTATTGTTGCTAGACAACAAATATTGAATTTGCCCAATACAGCCTCTAAATAAAATGTATGTACACATGGCAGAGTATAGTATTGTCCAATAAACTTTGGCAAGTACCAGCAGACAACGGCATTTCTCAAACTTTGGTTTACGTAATATCTTCATGAACAGTCAATATGTAGTAGACCTCTATTAATCCTTCAGCAGCCTTGTCCTGAACAAAATGGTAGTGCATGTCAACATGTTTGAGCCTCTAGCGGTATTCGGGAGTCTTATCTACCCAAATTACAGCTTGGTTCCCCCCAAAATTGTTGACACTGCCAAATTCAAGGCAACACACTGAGACTCTGTGTAAGGTAATGGTACCGTACCATTGGTGGTTTCTTCGAGCACCAAGAAACACAAGACTAAAATAGGTTGAATATGTAGCCTGTAGGAGACCTTCTCCCCAGTCTCATCTGCAAAGCCCGTTTTTTCACTATTGGTTTGATTTTGTTCATTTATTAGTATGAAGTTGATAGTTCCTTTAATGAAGCACGGAACTTGTTTTCAAGCTAACCATAATCCTTAGCTAGCACATCCTTGATAGTGACCGAGATATCCCAGTGATGCACACAAGTCCGGTACTTTCCGTGCATCAGAAATAAAACTAATTTACGGCATCTTGTTTCTAACTCTCAACTCTTGGCAGTGTTTTGATTCAAGTTGCCAATTTTAGTGGCAGGAGTCACTCAAACTATATTTTAAAATTCCTTCCTTTTTTAGGTTTTTCCAGTCACTAAACACTACAAACATTATTAATATTGCAACTTACTGTAATATTATTTTAAACACATGCACATTCTGAAATTGTATCAGCCTATGAAGGGGTTAAAGCAGTTCAGTCTAAAGTTGGGTAGTAAGATCTATATTAATCCATTAAAAATAGCCCTACAACAGTAGTTTAGAATTATGATGACACTAGAGATGTATCATTTGTAAAAAAAATAGTTCAAATTAGAAATGACACAATACTTCTTTTTCTCGATTCCAATTCTTAAACATTTCCTTTTTCATTATTTTTCCAAGCATTATTGCATAGAAAATCTGACGTGCCTGATACGCTACCACCCCCTCAATGAGAAATGTGGACTCGATCATTACAACACATGAAACTTTGATCTCACAATCTTATAGATATTTACTAAACACACTAAAATGTTCCTAAACTGAAAATCCAAACCAAGAATTCAAGTAAACTCAAAATTAATACAATAAATTGCAGATTTTATAATGAAAATAAGAACATATTTCACACGTTACAAAAATTTTAAGTCGTCCGCCATAACTGATGATACACACGTTAGCTTGTCATAAATTAGTGCTTAAGTTTTGGCAACGATATACCGTTAATCTAGTGAATTAAAATAAAACCTTAAAACACCCCATACCATATTCGGGCCATTACGGTATATTTACAATTTGTCGGCATTTAAGTGAAACGGCAACTAAAACTAAAATGGGAAAGAATCAATTATCACCTATTTTGAATGTTGCCATTTTGTTTAGTTGCCAGTTTTATTGAGAGCTAAGAATTGAAGTAGCGAGAATCATGATATTAATATTGATTCTCGATTCTTTTGATACCAGTAATAATATAGGGTATCGAGTTTGCCCCCCTGTGTTTATATTTTCCATGAAGAGTAGCCAACAATTATACCATATTTACCTGAACATAAGACAACACCTATTATAAGAGTTTGAAATTAGGGAAATATCCTTTTTATTAATTTTTAGAGTAATCAACAACAAGAAAAATTAAAATAGTACTATCACATTGACTTTGACCTTTCTCAATGAAATAAACTAAATTTGAAAATCATAGTCTTGGAAAGAATACGTTTTAAAACCCACAACTCATAATATGCCAAGTGTCACCAAGCTAATTGATCGACAACTAGTGAAGTCGGGAATTTGTTAAAAAGTATCACTGTATGGGGTTTGCTGTAGAACTTCATAGCGATATATCGATAGTAACTATTCGATATATTTTTCCGGACACACTGTGAAATATCATGAATAATGAGGTGTAATTGTATTTGTGTGCTTGGAATGTTATGAAAATGCATGGGACGTACTTGTCATGACTAGTTGCTTCCTCTTTTATATTCCACATTAGTGTTAAAACTATACATTGCGTTAGTTGTAATGTTTAGGTACGCCATCTTATCGACTCTTTTACGAATGGATCGAGGATATCAACTGCGATTTAGTTGGTGGAACAATAATGGTTGATAGAGAGAGGTTAGAAATCAACCAGTGACAATGCGCCACCATCATTACAGCATTCCTTCTATTGATCAAACAATACTGTATATTGTCTTTTAGGCCTAAAACAACATGGAAAACACAATTTAAAATTAATTTTTTAGCTAGAAGATTATTTTTTTCTGTATTTATTAGTTTTTTACTATCATTTTAACTATTTCAAGTTTTTAGTATTGTTATTGAGCTATGAAAGCGGTCCTTATAGCACATTACATCGTAATTGCTGAAAACAACACCCATTAAATATTTTACAATGGAAATATCTGCTAAAAAAAACTGGTTTGTGTTAGAATTTAAACAAGTACATGCCTTTCATTTGTAAAATAAACATATGCTAGTATATCTGTATTACACAATATAAAAATGGTGACCTTACACCCACATTTTTCTTTAGGCGCGAATATAAGCCGACCACTGACTTTGAGAGGGCAAAAATTGAAAAGAAGTCTCATCTTATATTCGGGTAAATACAATAATTATTATTTGTTTTTTTAATAATATACCAAAACTAACAATAGTAATGAAACTATCAAATAAGTAATAAGGTGAACCATTTCTGAGAAGTTCAGTATTCATGAACCAGTGTTGGTTATTTAAATCAACCCACACATTCTTTTACACTTTCTCTTTCCAGTATATCTTGCCACCGAGTGTCCTCAGACTGTCCTCACTCCACCCGCTAGCAGTATATCTTGCCACCGAGTGTCCTCAGACTGTCCTCACGCTAGCAGTATATCTTGCCACCGGGTGTCCTCAGACTGTCCTCACTCCACCC
>CABFVX010003422.1:42613-86226 GCA_902151425.1 Timema shepardi | reverse complement strand
GGCTGAGGTAGTCTAAAGGGAAGGTGGGTTGGGAAATTCTCGGTGTAAAGTCTGAAAAATACTTGAGAAGCTCGTAAACATTTCAGACGGTGTGAGGTTCTTCTTCTTTTTTCTTCACTTTCTTTTTTTATTCTCTACGGTCGACGTCTTGCGTCTTTTTCTGTTCGAATGTTGAACTCCCCACGTTTAAGTGAAGTGAGAAGAAAAATAGAATAAGAATAGGGAAGCCTCGTGAATAGAGATAAAAAGGGGTGGGGAATAAGGACAGAGGATTCACTAAGGGTGAATTTCAAATACTGCAATGAGGATTCTTATTTAATAGTGTATTCAAATAAGATGTTAAAAGAACATAGAAACAAATTTTCTTGCGATAGTATAATTAAATATACTAATATGAATTTGGTTAAAATAATATAATCTGTACTCTTTTGTGTATTTTCAAAGATAGCAAATCAAAGTCAATTACAAAGGATATTTCAAAAGTAAGGTCAGAGTTTAATTAGTGTATATAATAGAGGGACTCGAATATTACACTATTAAACTTTATAATGGGAATCCATATCCTGCGAATTAATCTTGAGTCAGCGAGGCCATTAATTTTGGAAAGGCTGAAATTATTTCACTAAAATAACAAGCATTCAGAAATTCCTGCATGTTGAAATGTAAGTGTAGTAGCACTTTTCCTTGTTGCACCCACATTTGCTGAGTTGCGATAAGTGGCACATCTTGTAGCAGCTCCAGCACAATTTATTCCAGAAAGATTCTGTAAATGTGACCAGTCAAACGTGCTGATAGGAAGTAGGGTCCGATAACCTTAATGCCAATGATAACTGTTCATATATTTACAGCAAATATATCTTGGTGTTTGCGAGCATCAGTAGCACGGGACTTTGTTCAGCCCAAACATATCTGTTACGGCAATTGAAGAAGCCATCTCTGGTGCTTGCTCAGACAATGCTGTGAAATCCACTAATGGCGTCTGTAGATAAAAAATGAAAGTTTGGCGCCTGTCATGGGATTCAAGATTAAGGTAATAGGAGAATAGAAAAGTGCGCATATTTCAACGGGATATTTATTATAGTACTTCCGCACCTTCAATGGTCTCGCCTGACTTAGGATGACATAAAAGGACATAGATTCCTGTTTGAAAGTTGTTCTACCTGTGCCTATCTGGCTTCTTAAGCTTTTACCAAAAGTTTTGAATCATTCTATATGATTACTTAATAACAGTTAGGATGAAGATGTATAAAAATTGTGCATTTTGTTGGGCGCCACTCCTAGGATCTAGGAGAAAAATAATAATCAAAAAGTAAAACATTTACCTCGGCTAATTCAGACAGTGGCACGACGACTCTCAATACTTGAGAACACTGGGGAAACTTAAAACTAAAACATGGAAAATTTAAATAAAAATGGATTGTTGAAAAAATAGTAGTATTTAGACTACAATAAAAAAAATGTATAAAAATAATAATTATTGGAACTTTTGTGGGTTTATTATTGTTTCCTTTCTTACCACATTCCAATTCTACCTATGGAATTCCGGATAGTTATAGTTCTAATTTGACAAAATAAAATAGTATTGTTGAAAAAAAAAGAAGAGAAAAAAATCAATAAAATTAATATTTATACATAATATTAAATGTTAATTATACCTCTGAATTAGATAGTCTTTCTGAAAGTTCATACATGAATTTGATTTTGATAAAAAAACAGGAAATACGAGTTTAAAGTTGAAGAGTTGGCTTGACCTCTAAAATATATTTTTTAAACTTATTTGTTAATTGCTATTCATGGATACACGAAATATACAATTATCGACTTCCAAAAATTACTTAAAATTTAGCTACACTAGTTTTTTATTTATTCGTATAAAAGTATGCCTCTGCTAAGTAAATAAATGAGTGTCAGACAAAAAATATTTGATTATACATTATATTTATTAATGTTTTTTGATTGTATGAAAATTCTAAAAATATTATTTGGCATTTATTATGAATGGGATTAAATAAATCATAATTTTAAACACAAAAATCATATTCTAAATGCAAAACATACTAACTATGCATTATTGTTATAAACTTAAATTTTTTTAAGTAGTTAATTTTTTTAAATTATTTTATAGTAGATAATTATTCACATCAAAATAATATTGATTAAATTCCCAAAGATGTGAGAAAGAATAAATTAAAATAATTTTCTTAAAACTATTAATATAGTGATTCAAATCATATTTGGAAACATGAAGATTTTAGCTAACAATACAACTATTAAACATTAAATCATTGTAAAATTAAAGTAATATGTTTATCTATCTTATCATCGAGTCTAACTTCAGGTTACATGGAAAAGTAGCATGTTGAAACAATATTACATAGACCAATAAATATCCTTTTTTTATTTCCAAAATAACTTAATTTATGGCCTCTAGCTTACACTCATTCTACACTTATAATCTCATTTTAAAAAATTATAGAAGTATACACAAGCTTATTAAAATGAATATATATAGTCTCTATTTAATGTCAAAAACAATAAATCATTGTAATAGGAGGTTTGAGGTGATTACCAAATTTGTCATCATGGCTATATTTGTAAAAATTTATGTTTTTAAGATTAAGGTGCGTGCTTGGAAAGCGATTGTAAATAAAGGAATGGGAAGAAGAACATAATAAGTTGCATGATGCAGTTAAGATGTAAGATCTTTTCAATGCGCGGTCACTGTAAATTTTCACAACCATGATAATGTATAGTTTATTCTAATAAATTCTAGGTCAAAGAGAGTGTAAGTATAAGAAGCCAACTCGTTTGGGACATCGTTACCACATGACATAAAGAACTGTACCGGAGACTTGCTATGATATAAATACAGGTATATATTTCTTATCAACGCGTCTTACCAACTCTTCAGGCTATACGCGTGTATGATCCTTACTCTTATGAGGTAGGAATTAAGAAATAAATATTTTAGAGTTAATCTACCCGTATTGGCGTTGAAGGAGAGTAGGAAAAACCAACCTTGTTAGACCCAAGTGGGACTCAAACCACGATGTCCCAATCTTCTAACACGAGGGTGAATCCTTAAACTTTTTGGCCACTGAAGTTGGTATGAAATAATTAAAATCACTATTATATATTTAAATTGATCCATCCCACTTTTAGAAATACCATGTTATATTGAATGATTAAAATTTACAGTCAAATTTTGATAGGTCTTAGTTTAAGTTGATTATTCATATCAATATTATTATTATTATTTAAACCCTTGGATATTACTTTACACCCTTGGATGTTATTTTACACACTTGAATGTTACTTACACCCTTGGATGTTACTTTAAACTCTTGAATGTTACTAATTCTATACAAAAACTTGATTTCTTCTAGATATTCCTTGGCATATGGAGTTCTATGTTTTATTGTTAAAAGTTGTGCCAACATTTTCAGACCTTTTTAGCCAGCATCTTTAACACTATCTTGTAAAATGAAACTTTCTCTGGCATGTAAACAATCTGTTGTCATACCTATTTATAAAAAAGGGGGAAAAATCAAATGATTGTAATTGAATACCAATTTCTCTCTTAAATCCTTTCTCTGAAGTATTCTTGAAAATCAAACATGAGCATACTTCCCACCAAAATAAAAATAAGTTTTCAGATAGTCAACATGGTTTTATAAAAAATAAAATCTATATCACAAAATTAGTAGAAATTCATGGACATGTTGCCCCTCAAGTATCTGCCCAAGGTCAGGCTGATGCTATTTATTTTGACCAAAGTAAAGAATTTGACTTGTGTCAGCATAGTATCATTCTCTCTATACTTATTAGTCTTGGCCTTTCTAACTCATATATAAATTGGCTCAGTAGTTATTTGCATTAAATATCATTCTCTATTAAAATTGATTCACACACCTCCAACAAATTTATAATCCCATGTGGTATACCCCAAGTTTCTAATGTAGGTCCTATTCTCTTTAATGTCTCTATTGATGACATTGGTAAATATTTGAACTCGTCTATTTATTTACTCTTTACTAATTATGTAGATTTATTTAAAATGATCAATTCAATTGCAGATCATTTGAATTTATGAAATGATATAAATGGTATCCTACAATGGTCTTTTGAAAATGGAATGTCTATTAATAAATATAAAACCAAATCTATATATTTGACTAGGAAAACTAATACTTTCTTTTTTACTTATAAATTGGGCAATGATAACATAGCTCACACCATTTATATTAATGATCTTGGCGTTCTCCTGGATAACCAACTTTAATTCCACTATCATGTTGACCATGTATTATCCCAATCATTGAAATTACTTGGACTAATTAAATTTATTACCCCATTAAATAATAAAGCTGACAGTTTTTATCTCTGCACTACGGTTGGTTAGATATGAGTTAGAATATTTAAGTGTTGCTTGGAATTCCATTACCTTAACTGACTCTCTTAGGTTGTAAAACGTTCAAAGAAAATTTATCGCTGCGTGCTATGATACATTCTTTACTAACCGGATTTATTATGATTATGACAGAATTCGAAACCTCTTAAGGCTCCAAATTTTCTCATCACGTGGAATTTATTGTAATGCACTTTTGTTTTCAATATCTTCAATAGCAAAATTTCTTGAAAATTTGACCTTGATCATGTAGGCGCTCATACCCCTTCTCGGTCTTCTCGTAATCTAAAATTATTTTTCTTCAATAGCTCTTAGAGGGTGAGCCCTCTAGGCCGTTGTATCCATAGTGCAAATTCCAGATTTGTTGAATTCGACTTATATTATAAAAGAAAAGCCCAACCCATAGAGTTATTTAAGGAACTTCCATATCAGTAATTTATCCTATAGAGGTTCTGCTTATATTTAAATTTACAATACTCTAATTTATTGATTGGCATACTGTTAATGTTTTAAAATATGTATACTTTACTACTCTTTAGTGATCTGTTTTATTGCTATTTTTTATTCTTATAATTATTATTTACTATGTTTCGTTACTATTCATCAGTATGGATAATTATTTAGCTATCATTGTTTATCTTATTTTCTCGTGTAACTATATGTCTTTTTAAAGTAATTGTGTACTTTTTAGGGATGATATGTTATAGTTCCTACGACTGTTGTTCAGCACTATAATAAAATAAATCTAAATTGGAACTGAAAATTATTACAATGATGAGCTTATGTTTTTTATTTTTATATTATTAGCACCACGTCATACTACCCGTTCGGGTTATACGCACTTACGCTAATGTGAAATGGTAGGGTGATTGTGAGATAAAATGAAGGACCTACAGTTTAACGTTGAATCCGAACCACGGTGGAGGCCTGGCATTCCTCACTTTCACAAGATGTCTTTTCAGAGGTGAAGGAAGGGTTTGGTATTCAGATAAATCTTTGCCGGGACCGAGGATTGAATCCCAGCCGCCAGCATAGAAGTATGAAACCTTACCCCTAGACCACCAGGTCACCGTGAGCTTTTGTTAAAGTGTCAATCTAGTACGGTCTGAATTGTTGGTAACAGGGAAGAAAAAGTTTCAAATCTAGGTTTTGTGTTCAAAAATGTAAGAAAGCAAGGTTTCAATCTTAATTCAAAGGGCATGTACAATGCATTTGTACTATTGGCAGTATAAGGCCACACCCGGGTCACTGTTGACTGTTATATTAATGACAACTCTTAGTAGCCAATGATATTCACACGTACATAACAGACTTTGCCTCAAAATTTGAGTTAAGATTGACCCGAATAACTGGACGATTCTTGGATTGCTCAGTAGCAGAGATTCTTGGATTGCTCAGTAGAAGAGCACTAACGCATTAAGTTAAAATCTCCCGGTTAAACTCGCGTGCCCAGGTGACATTTTTAATCTGTTCGAATTTATGTACCAGGTGTCACACCCTCCTTTTCAATATGTTTAAGTACATTTCTTCTAATACTAAACCGCACTTATTCCTATCCTATTAGTGTTGGTATGCCAATGGCCCTGACTGTTAATATTAAGTTGAACATTGAAAATAAATTTATGGTAAAATTTCCTTCTTTCAATTTAATATAAATTATTGAACAAACTACAAAATATATTAAAAGATACTTAACTTTAAATGGACCCTTTCAACGCCATTGGATATTTTCAATATTTGGTGAGATATTTTCTTACTAAAAATAGATAGATGGTATGACACAAATATGCAAACATCTACATGTAGAGAATTATAGTTTGAATAAAATTTCCAAAAATATGTCTTCAGTAAACTACAGTTATTAAGTTTTACTCATAGACACTAACATATAATTTTGTGATTACCAATAAAAGCTCTTCATAAATAGCTTTCTAACAAAATTGCTAAGTTATTTGAAATTAAGATATACAGTTATCAGAAAACTAATCATAAACAAATCTTTTGCCGATAAGTTTTTTAACTTATATGTATCATTTAAACACTCTCCAAATCTACATATTCAAACCAAGCCATTAAAACTATTTTAGAAATATTGAAAATATTAAAAACTAGACCCTTCCCCCTTACCCCCCCCCCGCCCCCCACATTATTATTTTCAACACACATATTGAAGAATCATTATAGACTCTACCATAAAATATGAGTGACTATCGACATTTTTATGAGGAATACATTAAATTTTCAAAATAAAATATAGCCTATGTTACTTGCTGATAATGTAGCTTTATATCAGTGAAATAATTTTTAAAATCGGTCCTGTAGTTTTTGAGTCTATCCATTACAAACAAAAAAATAAAAATAAAATTTTTCCTCTTTGTAATATTAATGTAGATAGTGTAGATACACTCGTCGGTAAACTGCAACTAAATTAATTTTTCTTCAAAAAATAAAGTGTACAGTGCTATTTTTCTAGTCAAATTATAACTAAATATCCGTTTTAATAAAATAATTTGGGCCATTATAGAGAAAAATTGAAGTTTTCTAAAAATATAAAAGTATCCTTAATTCAAGAGCAAGGCTCATTTAACATTCATAGTTATATCACGTTAGATCTAATTCCGTTAAATTGTTTCAGATAAAAGTCCCAGTACACAGACCTTATCCCAGGGACAACCTGACAAGATATAACTGTAAACCTCGTTACTTTAGCTTCAGGTGCACATAAAACCTAGATATTCACATAGTTTCGAGGATGAAAATAGCTTTACTTCTATATGAGACAGTAAAATATATCAATATACTATGTATACGGCCTATTTGTTTTAGAATAATATTTCTAATAAATATCGAAATAATATAATTTAAAATAGAAATGTTGGTTTAAAGAAAATACATATAAACGTGATCTTTATTAATGTTGGTGTCATAATTATATCTTTAGCTTAAGGACTTGGTTGATACATTAATACTTCATTTTAAAAACATAAAAATGTCAAATTAAGGTGGGTTTTAGTTTTTAGAATGTGTTTAGATTATCTGTTAGTTAACTTAAATGTTAAGATGTAGCTCAAACATAGAAGCGCGCCCATAAGATTCATGATATTCTAGAATATAACTGACTAAACCACGGCATGTGTGCCATTATTAGCATGCAATGACATTTTCTGGTGCATGCTTGAGCTCACGGCAATTAATATAAAACGCTCTACGAGATATGGCCTTAATATATTGCTTTAGATTTGTTTCTACTTACCCTTCGTTTACCCTGTAAGGTAGCAAGCTTATCTTACTTTGTTACTCTATTTCATAGTTTATAAAGTATGGTCGTAAGGGGAACCATTAAGGAAAGATCGGTACTTTTCAGGGCAAACAAAATGTACAACATACATATGTGAGCAATAATTTCAATCATGAACTTGATAAAAAAAAAAGAAATGTCCTGTACTCCCTGATAAGCATTTCAGAGAATTAATTTATCACGTTTTTTTTCAACAAACCAAAACATTAATGTACTGTATAGTGTTAAAGAGAACTAAACATCTAACTGAGAAATTAAATAACTTTTGATTACCATGATTTGATATGTTTTCTAAAAAGAACCTTTACTATATTTTATATTACGTTTTTTAAATAGTAATGATATTATTAAAAAAACATATCAGACAATTATGAAAAATATATATTTCACTTTGTTACTCATGTTGTTTTTTAAAACATTTTTATTATTATTTCTAGCATGTGTATTCTGAAAACAATAAACCATTTCTTTACAAAATAAGTTTTTCAATGGGGTTTAGTTAAGTTTTCATTATTACATCCTTTTGTTTTAAAACTTTATTTGAGGTAAACCAAATTAGCCCAAAACACCTCCTACCTCACTCATTATTAAAAATATATCTGATACATTTTATATTTTTATTTTAGCAGGGGTGTGGTTGGTGCTGTAATGTTACAGTAAGGTTTCGTTGTTGGGTAGTTTGCTCAAAATGATTAAAGTAATAGTGGAACACCAGATGAACTAGATCGACAACGCTGTTTTAAGTCAACACAATTATGTATTGTAATTATTGAGGTGTGTGTTTTATATTTTTAGTGAATTATACTAAGTGAGATAATAATTTTTTTCAATTTTTATTTAAAGAAATGTTTATTGTATGCGTTTATATGACAGTTGATATACAGACTAATAATTGAATTTTTAAAATTAGAATATATTGTAAGAATATATTATAGATGCTATCTACAGTTAGTACTATTTTTTAAATAGATTTAGATTTTCACTTTAATATGTAGACTTTATTTGCATAAAAATTTAAATCCCATGTAAAGTATAGCATCAAATAATTTATATATAGTTGCACACGTTATACCAATTTTATCATATCAGATGTTATCATAGATTAAAATAATATATTTATAATCGATGTAGTTTATTACAATATACAAGACTCATCCTTAGACCAGTAGGATTTTAAATTAAGTTTTCCAAAATGTAATTATCGTTTGGGTTGATATTCTGTATAATCAACGAGTTATAATCATTTTCAGGTCATTTGTATTTATAAAAACAAAAACTGTAGTGTTAATAAAACGGGAAAATAGTGAGTTCTAGTGTACCATTGTATAGAGGTCCAAAGTACAACTTGGCCTTCCTTGCTAGGTAGAGTAAATAAAACAAAAAAATATAATGAAGTAGATATACACACGCTTCCGTATTTGATGTTTGAAGAATTTTTTAAAACACATCATTACCAAAATATTATTATAGTCTTCAGAGGAATGGATGAGAAAGGCGGATCATATAATCTATCAAAAATAAACAAAAAATATATCATGTACTTCCGAATCTAAGAAAATGGAACGTTTCTATTATTTTTTTTAGAGAATATAACAAATACATCAAGATAAATTTAAAGGTAGAACACTTGGGCCGATGGTAGCTGATGGGGTAAGGCATTTTAACAAACTATTCACTGATTAGGCTCCTCAAATATCTAGGCAGCCACGCCCTATGTTTCATAACCAGAAATATCTTTTTGCCATCTTAATAAAGCAGCGTCCATTATAACCAGCGTTTAAATTGTTTTCAATCATATTATTTATATGAAATCACTTTGGTTTGTTTCGGTTATGATTACATCTTTTGTGATATTTAATTTAAAATTATATCTACAGCTGGCGTTAAAATGACCCTATCTGTACATTGGATCCCATTTCATAATACCAACTTTGATTCGATGAGCGTCATGTTCGTAAACCATTATTACCCTAATTCAAAGGTGCAACTTTAAAATGGAATAAAAAAAGATCCCAGCCACTATAAAACGAGTAACAACAAACATGGGTCTTGAACCGGTATTATTGTTTGAACATAGGTTTTCCTTAGAAGCAACTCAATGACAGTTTTCATGACAAACAAAATGAGCAGTATTCTCAAAATTAAACATATCTCTTGTAGACTAGACTGCAGATGTATGGAAAGATCGTAGTTCAAAGCTCAGCCGGATGTATTGAGGGTGGTTTTTACTAATTCATTTTACACTTTCCTTTCACGAAAATTCTAATACACTTCCCCTAAATATAACCTTTCTAATCCCTAAAACCATTATCCTAATTAGTACATAAGCGTATAACCTGAACGGGTATTAAGACTTGGTGCTAAAAGTATATTATATTCCTCAAATACGCCTACGCTACGTATTCTTATCTAAATCAGATAGGATTTATTCTATCTAAATCCAAATTTGTAATTTTTCTTAACAGAGATAAAGGCTTGTGTCCCTCCCTTCCTTAAGCCAATTCAGTGAATGGTGGATAATTGGCTCAACTGGCATATCTTAACCAACACTTAATATTTAAAATGTCACATCTCTAAAATTCCCTCAGATACATTTTTTCCCCCTGAATTCCCCTGCCTTCCATTTACTCACTTCTTTCAGCAAGGTTGAAGCACTAAACCTCTTGGGTAGCTCGTAGAATAATTTCTGTACAATACTATTTGTTTCGATGTCCTAGAATTTTACAACCAGACCTCGTTGTGAAATGTTTAATCGTTAAAGGTGGATTTCATGTCAACGAACTGTAGCTTGTACACTATAAAGCATACCTTCGCTGATAGTTATCACAAGCTTTAAAGATTAGAACACACAATAAAAGTAAATTTTCTGAACAATTCTCACCCCTTTTTACCCACCCCTCCTTCACTACCACATTTATTATTAGCATCTAGATAACTTCAACATAATGATTTACCAGCTAACAAAGCCGTGAACTAGGTACAACTATTTCAGTCACATTGTTAAGTTTAATCATTACTTGTAATTAAGTATGTAAGGGGCGTTGCGTGACTGAAACCTACCGCAGGCTCCTCTGACATTACATTATTTTAAATTTACTCTTAAAAACAAACAAAAGGAAAAAATAATCCATATTTTAAGATTTTTTAGAATATAAATTGTTATTTCAATTAAAAGGTTAGTATTATTTTACACTATCTAGCACAGCGTCTTATTACCCGTTAAGATTATATGCTAATATAATTTACAAATTATATCACATTTCATTAGAAGATCATGAACGTAGCTATTAATGAAATTTATACAAATGTTATTCTTACATATATGAAATTTTCCCATACTTTTAGTTTTAGAACATCCATACAAGATTTCAGCATATTTATAGAGGAAGGTAGAATTTAGGCCAAATATACCTGCATTTGTGTTCAGGAAGCGACCAAATCCAGTTAGGGGAAAAAAACTCTTAGAAACCCCGGCTGGAATCCGAGCACCAAACTCCTTGCTACCAGCAAACCAGTTAATAAAATGTTGACATCTTAGACCATATGTCTTATCGATTTGGTAATTATTATGTTAAAATGTTGCTAGATGAAGAGTTTCATTCGTGAATTTGAAAAATGATACCTGGACACAAGTTCCTGTTCCTGGTTTTGATTCCCATCTCAAAGTGCCAATTACCAAATATTTTAACCTTTCCTTAACCTTAAGATCATTTATGTATTCCAATTTAACTATTTAAAAACAATTAATTTGTACAAGAGGTAGCGTTCTCCAAAATGTTTATCAGCAGAGGACCTAAGGGCGTATTAAATAAATTAATCTGTGGTTTATCTGAAACATATATAACCCAACAATATTATCTAAGAATTTTAAATATTTGACTATGAATATGAATATGAATTTGAATAGGAATATAAAATATATTTATAGATAACTTGGAATCAAACGAGAGTCTTATGGGTATGAAAATCATTTATGTAGAATTATTCACGTTCTGAAAGAAAGTAAAAATCAATCTGAACAAGCCTTATCATTCATTTTGAGGTTTTAACTTCTACTTTCTGTACTGAATGAGTATATTGAGACAGGAGAGTTTCTATGAGCGAAAGTGATAGGGCCTACCAAATTTTCCTGTAAAGATATTTTCGCATACCTTTCAAGGTTCTTTTACATGGCGAAATCTTCATAGAACCGACGGATCAACTTTCCCTCCAAAGGAAGCTGTGTTACGGAATTTTAACGCTCAAGAAAAATCCGTCAACCCAAGCTGGATTTGAACTCACGAACATCGGGCAAGCACTTTATTCCAATACCACCGAGGTAAACATCAGCACAAGTAACTGAAACAGTAAAGTAGGTCCAATTTTAGTAGTGAAATTCTCATTACTGTGAATACCTTGCCTTACTCTTCTATACGATAAATCACAATTAAGTAGTAAATGAGAGTAATCATTTATCAAAGTTTGCCAACTACCCTATATAATACAATGGTATGTGTAAGGGTTACGTGGGAGGGTGATTATACTAAGTACGTTTCATTTTTTTAAATTCTCGTGGAAGACCAATTAGCACATTAATAACGGTTTAACTGGCCGCATGCAATAGACGAACAATGGATGGTCCTAAGATTTATCGTTGAATACCGTGATATTAGTTGGCCTGCTATGTTCCGGAGTAGTTTTACACACACTGTGCATAAATCGTATAAGTACTTGCTAAAAAGGTTTTGAAACAATTATATAGGGTTTCAAATCTATTGGCAGCACTTCAATATTGTTTTCTACATTTTACCAGTATATATATATATATATATATATAAATACTGGTATATACATATATATATATACTGGTATATACAGGTATATATACTGGTATATGTATATACTGGTATATATATACTGATATATATATATATATTGGTATATACAGATATATATATATACTGTAAGAGATGAAAATAGTTCCTCCAATTATCTATTAATATCTAATAATTAAAAACCAGGTTCTGGTGGATTCTTTGAACACGAAATGGCTAAAGAGTTTTATCTATCTTATCCTGTCTCTATAAATTTTACATTTCATTATTTATATTATTATTATTTTATTCCATATCAGATTTAAAGACCAGTTTCAGTACAAGGTTATTTTCAAATGTTTGTTTATATTCCTAACCTATTATTTGAATTATTTTTTAAAATTTTGTTATCAGAATGAAGGAAGATGAATAATTTTTAACGATATCGAGGCTTATATTTTTGGCCTCATTTTGACCCTTACTTCTATCTCGTCGATGGGTTTTCTATTAGAAGAATAACATTGAAATGTATGGTCTAAGCTGCAACAAATTATTTCAAAAGTTAGCCGAGGGTCCAATGAGCTTTTATGGGTGTCTATAGGAAAAGTGCTACAATAATTTCACTGATAAAAAGATTTTGAAATTTCCTTGTTTCTTAAAACAATTTTAAAATTGACATATAAATGGATGACAGATCTGATTTTTTCCTTCCGAGGCTCATCCAAGCCAAAATAAAACATCCATCAAAAATAGCAATTCTAATTAACTATACCTGACTCAAAATATTTTCATTTATTATTTTTTCCCTTTATTGACACCAAAATTATTTTATTTTAAAAATCAAACTCCTTTAATTACTTCAATATTTCTAATTTTGCCAACCCTTTTAGAAAGATTAACATTTTATGGTTAACAAAGCCCAACATAATAAAATTCAATTCAAGAGAGCTATTTAATTTATACGAATTAATTAACAAATTCTGTCTTTGGTAAACAAAATGTATTTCCTTTATTCGTTCTACTTATATATATTGCAAACTGAAAATATTTTAAATACATTGCATTTTATTATTTCAACTAAATATTTGTTTGTATTTAAAGAATTTGTACTTTGGATTTATATTAAAATAAAGAATCATGAGTTTTTTTAATTGTCTATTATTTTTGGTAGTTCATACCTGTTAAAGCTGTCTACTATCAAAGGGAAAAATGTATTATTTTCCTGAATCGAAGCATCCTAGCAACACCGCGAGCACAGATGTTCTACTTAACATTAAATACCGATAGGTTTCGTTATTATTGTAGTTTCGTTGATTTAGATTAGTCAGCTAGTCGGTAAATAATATATATATATATATATAATTATTGTTTTTGTTACTAGAAAACATATTTATATATCTATATACACATATATACGTATATAGATACATATGAATATATATATTTTTTGCATGTATATGTATGTTTAAGTATACATATATATGTCGAATCTATTGACAGCATTTTATTACTGTTTATTCTGCTACATTTTACATTTATTTACTTGTATGTATATAAATATGTACATACATGTATATATGTAAATACATATATACATGTATATACACATATACATATATACATTTATATATTTTTTAAAGTATTATATTTGTACATTTAAATAATTAGTTATTTCGTTTTATTAATTTAGATGTTCTTTCAAATTCATAAATATTATACGTATGTATTTCAATTCAACAAAATGAAACAGTAGCTAAAGTAGTTTTGAAATAATCTGATAATTATTTATTTATTTAAAGAAGACTAAAGGAATATATAACTCCTTTAAAATAATACATGAGTCAATACGAATTTAGAAAATGTGTATATAAATACTTTTTAATGTAATATTACTAACATGTTAAAGATTATACTAGATCTATTCAAATACAAATAATTAGTTGACGAAAAAAGTATGATTAAAACATTACATCAATCGTTTTTTAAAATTTATTTTATTTATTAAAAAGCTGTTCACTCATAAACATTATTTCAAACCCCTAAAAAGAGCACATGTGCATTTTAATTATATGGAATAATAATAATGATTGACCGTTAATACATAAAAGGAAGTGTTAGTAAATAATAAATTCTATTTTTAGGAATAAAATATAACCGTTAAAATTCTTCTCAAAATTTCTGTGAGCAATAACTATTAAATAAAATGGAGTATACTGAATAGAGTTTTTGAAGAGAATACATCAAGCATACAATCCTGTTATAACCCCTCCAACCTTTATAAATCCTTAAACCTCCACCTGACTCACCCCTCCCTATAACATGAGTATATCACATGAACATTTCGAGAGTAATATGTTGCCTTAGGGCGGATAAAAACTGGTGAGTCATCACGGGTATGGATATTTATATCATTACTTCAGACCCGTGAAGCATCATGGGTGTCCATTGGCCACACGGAATGTTAGTAGGTGGGTAAGGGGTGTTGTTAAGAGTTGACACTAAATAAAAAGCCTAGAAGTTTTTGTTGAATAAACATTTTTGGATACTTTCAGTAATATAAAAAGGTGTTTAATTCGGTTGAATCAGATATTAATAATCAAGTCCGGATAAGGCGTTAAAATGACCGCCCCTGTGTTTTAGTGGTCAGAAGTCTAGGCTACATATTCAGAGGTTCAGGGATCGATCCTCTGGATTTCCCGATTATTTTTTTAATCATTGGATTTGAAACGTGGTCAACTCAACCTCACGAGGACAATTGAGGAGCTACTTGAATGAATAAGTAATGGCTCCTTTCTATAAAACTGATATTAATGGCTGGAGGGTTGGTTATGCTGGCTACCTGACACCCTCTATCCACAATTGTTGGCACTATTTTCGCTGACATGTAGTGGCCGCTCCGTCAGTATAGATCGCTTATGGTGCTGAAGCCATGGACGTAAACATAAAAAATTATGGAAATATATAAATACGACTTATAAAATTTATGTAGTGTTATAGTTGGAATACTTCTGGCAAGTATTAGTATAGGTCATGGTCTAGGTTACTTAGTAAGCGTGATTCAGATATTGTTTGGACCTAGTAATCACGAAGGTGTCTAAGCCTTAGTTTTAAAGTGGAGTAAAATAATAGAGGATATGAATAAATAGAGTCTCATAACAAATACAATTCAAAGAAATAATTAATTTCCTCTCTGTATTTTTTTTAACGCTTATATTCATAATGTAAATAGCTAATATATAATATAGATATTTTCAGCGTTTTATTACTTGCTTGGGCTGTATGCACATCAATTACGATAATAGAGTAGGAACGAGGAAAATATATAGAATTTTAAAGGAAAATTATTCAACATTAAATTTTCTTAGAGGGAGAGTGGAAAACCATTAGGAAAAACACCCTTTTGTACAACTGGCAAAGATATGAACCCTGGCAATCCAGTCCAACAATAGTGTATTGCGTTAACTCATGGGACCTTCGGTGGTGTTATATAAAATATTTACAGCTAGCTTCCATGTTTCTACCAATATCGTTGGTATAAGCATAATAAATAACTAGATTTTCAGTGATGTTATTTAAGGTGGGATGCAAGAAAAAGGCAGTGTTTTTGCAGATTTCATTGCCAAAGATTTGTTGGCCAAAATAAATAGAATATTGGTCCAGTACAAACATATAATTTAATTTTATTCACACGATGACCTTAAATTTTCTTGAATATCGCTAGAGGGTGTCCTAGAAATTGATGACAACTTTTTCTCTTCATTTAAAATGTTTCACATCTAATGCCGCTATGCACATCATGCATATTCAGGAAATGTTGATATAAATATGTGAAGGAAACTATCTCTATGTTTGTACTGGAACAATAATTTATTTATTTTAGCCAAAAAATATTTGCCATAAAACTGCAAAAACACTCGCCTTTTCTCAAATATCTTTCCATCCCACCTTGAAGCACTGAAGATTGGATAAATCTACTGGGGATATTTTTCCACGTGATATTTAGCTATGCAGTTGCATCTGACTCTATCTTAGATAATGCGAGTGGACTTACTTCAAACAAACTTACTTAACCGAAACAGATAAAAATCATGATATTAATCGTTATTATGAAATACAATATATTTTAAAGATTCCACAATCCAAATACAAAATAAACGCGTAATAAATATGTATTTGGGAATCATTAGTTTTCAAAAAATGTCAGTAGTGCCAAGCTTTCCCATCCCTGAAATTAATTGAACTTCTGTAAATCCCCACCACCCACCCTCTCCCCCACGAGAAATATCAGAAAAATACGTCAGTGCGTGATTTATCACAAGTAAGCCAATAGGTATTTGAGATCGTATAATCTTCGTCAGATGACAAAGATGTAAAGCTGTTTGGGGAGGGACTAACAAGCCTGGGGTAGTGGTTAACACGCCTGACAATCATAATAGAGGATGAGTTTCAAACCTTAAGGCTGCCGGGAAGAAAGGTAGAATCTCATTGTAGTTTATCATCGTTTCTTAAAATTCACCCTTTTCACATTAATACAAAAATATAGATTTCACGATTTATTTTAATTATTTACCTGAATTTAGTCTTAAGCATCTCATTTCTTTGCTAATGGTGGATGAGACGAGGATGGTAATATTTAGAATAAGTGGGCCCTCGTTTTCATGGATCGATAGGGATAAACCATTTATGATAAAAACACAGAAGTCCTGCCGGTATTTTATTCCCTACCTATCCATCATCAGATAACCATTCATGACAAAACTGGCGACTTTGCCCGTGTACTAAAAGGTGCGAACGCTTCATATTATTGAAGCTAAGGTTGAATGTTATTTATCATAATTATGAAACATTTTTTCCTAAGTGGCCTCAGCCCAAACGAATGATTTCGCAAGCATTTTTAACTACATCACCTTCTCCAAGGAAAGTTATTTTGAATCCCGATGGTGTCAAATAATTATTATTCATAGACACGAATACAAGCTTAATTATTTAGACACTACATATCCATTAATGTAGAATGTAGAGCATCGTGCTGATGTTCCTTATTGTGTGATTGTAACCTAAACATATATTGATAAATATATATTTATATTACAAAGAATGCATTATAACATCCAAGTTTCTATTCAAATCTTTTCTAAATAAATAACTTGAATATGCCAATAAAAAGTAGTAGTCTATTGATGCTTATTTATAAGTATTACTTGCTAAAATTTGTTGGAGACTTACTTTGAATTAATTACGTATTTTTTAAAAGTTGATTAAATATAAAATTTACAGATCATAGAATTTGAGTACGTACAGTACATAATATTTCTGGGATTACTTAATGTTACCCCGTCCAAAATATATCTTTGATTATTAGTACCTAGATAATATCGAAATTTTAAGGAAATATTTTCAAAGCCATAGTATACCATTGTAAACAAAATTATTCCTCTTTCTTATAATCATAATTGTTCTAATTAAATGATCAAATATACTATTTCAAAATGGGTTTTATCTATTTATCACTAGCCAGATTTATGCTAGTAAAAATTGTTAACTCTAAAAATGTATTTCAGTTTTGTATTTTCAAGAGACAGCGAATTCAATCTATAATAAGGTTTAGGAAAATCGCACATATGTGAAATACGCGTTGCATCATCCCTTGTTCAGCGTTGGCTAGACAACTCTCCTTACATAGTCACGTTGCTTGTGGTATTCGAAACAATTCCAAGGCAGCGCTAACTAGTAAACGAACCTAGCCAGCAAGTAAACACTTATCTGTTTAACGAGTCTACTTTTTCTTTTCTCTTAAATAAAACTAACTATACTATACTTAAATGTCAACATCAGATAAGAGAGTGCTGTGATTTAAGTTATGGTACTGATACATTTTTTTTAATGAGGTAGCGCCTTGGAGTAATATTCTGTAGATTTTGAGTTATTTTCATTAAACATAGTTTAATTATCTGAATGATTTCTTTAAAGTATTAGAGGTGGAGTGAAGTAATATGTGGAGATTATTTACTAGAATTTGAGTGATGGTGAGTTTTTAATTAAAGAATAGACTACTTAGTACATCCAGAATGGTTTTGAATCCTAAACATACCATCAACAGAAAACCGGACAATACGAGGTTAAAGCTTAAGTCTGCGTGCCTAGTGGTACGTGATACACACTTAATATTATAAACTTACACTTATTTCAACAAATTTAAACTAAAATGTAGCACACCCTAGATAAAAAAGGTACTCTGGAATGGGAGTTGTAAATCTATTATTTGGCAAAGTCAAATATTTAGAAAAAAAATTCTGAATGTATACAACCTAAAGCTTATGTATTCATAAATATTTACTCTAAGAATTCTGATAAATAGATTAATACGAATCTTTTTAAAGCCTTGATTTTAAAACATATATCTTAAAATAAAACTAAAATATCTATTTATTCTTAAATAATTTAATTTTTTTATCATATAAGTATTATCAAAGTATTATTCAAGTTTGGACTTCATACAATTCTTGAAATGTATTCTATAACATATTATATTTTATCTATGGATGTAATTTGACTTATTACTATCATTGGTGGGCTCACAGACAGAGGCAAAAGATTAATTCAAATTGGTTCAGCTATTAAAGTGATATCGGTGATAAAATTCCAGCAGTGTGAAAGGAAGTATTAAATACTAAATAATTTCCCAATATTCCTCTATACAAATGTTGAATCATTAACTCTAAATTGTACTTTGCTATCCCTTACCTATTTGTCTAAAAGTGTATTTAGTTTGCATGGATATACTAAAACTCAGTACACACATAATATTTACTAGTAAGGACTTTACCTAACTGTGACGTCACAGCAGGTCCAGAAAAGATTTCTCATAGTAATGTACACGTTTTATTAAGCAAGTTTTAAAGATATAACGTTGAAACAAATACCATAAATTCTTCAATAGTTCAAAAATATTCTTACATTGTCACACAATTACTATGATTTATATCTTTGAGTAGTTTTTATGTAAATATATTTTTTATAAACTATACATTTATTAATTTGGCTAAATCCCCGAAATGCTCAGCAGGAATATTCTTACCAGGATGTAGATTTAAAAATTATATGGAAGAACATGCCCATCTAGAATAAGAAAAGTATGGTTTTAAAAAGCTAGTCAATGTGTTCAAGGCGCAAATAGTCTTATAAGTGCGCAAGTTCGTCAGAGGAAGAGAGGAAGTTTTATCAGCAGTTGAAAAAGAGGTCTCACAACTTAGAGTGCTTAAGTGTGTCAAGTTAATATGGATCCTTCTTCTTAAAATATATTCGGAATCTCCAAGCAGATAAAGTTGTTAATTAGAATATAGAAGCTGTGTACTATTTAGTACAGTACCTTATGGAAGTGTGGTTTATTATAGCAAAACAAGTCAACGATAAAAAAATAGTGCCCTTTTGATGATTACTTTTTGGAATACGTGACATAGCAGTTGGAGTAAGATTATAAACCATTGTACCCAGGCTAGGCGAAGAAAGTCCAAATATGATTCTGGCATAGAGGAACGTTTAAAAAATACAAACATTATTTTATTGTTAAAATTGATATCATTTAACATATTTAATAGTTTTACATTTTTGGTATTTGATAAAAACTTTTTTTTAAATAACCTAGAATCTGGATTATTAAATTAAAATGATTGGCATAGAAACTATTATAATCGTAAAATATTTACTTCCTATCTGAATTGAACTGTACAACAAGCACTCTGGAACTATCTATTCTCAAACTACATAAAACAGAGTATCACCTATTCTTATATTAGGTGTTCAAAACTAGCTTTGTGTATTTCGTGATGGACGGCAGTGCGTCACATAATGATATCCTGTACACGAGCAATATGCGAGAATTGTTGGTTGTACAAGCAATGTACAATTTTCCTAAGAGTTTCTCAACAGTGGGAGAATCTATGTACAGAATCATGTTCTTCCAATAAATAAATTTAATGGACATCACTCAAAGACCGAAAAAGACTCAGAACTTTAAATATATATCACTTAATAAGTCCTGAATAACCTACTGTAGTTCGGGTATAAACTCTAATATGTGGCGGTGCTCTTTCGTGTTGAAACACTACCTTATTCACAAAGATAGACCTATTTTATAACAGCCCTAATAGAACTGTCTCTAAGAGGTGATGGAAGTATGACACATTTTGTCAGTATTAAAGCTGAAACAAGAGTATGAAAAGGTATCCCAAATTGCTAACTTAAAATCAAATGACGCTACCCTCATTTTTTGTCCCATACACTAAGACGCGTAAAGTCAATAATACCCTGTTTATGGTAGAGTTTATGGTAAAGTGTCTACAAGGACTTTTATTCATACTAAAGTTCTACTAGTAGAATTCTGAAAGGGAAGAAGGCCTTTTAAACAACCTTTCCTAAAATAAACAGGGTATAGTTTGGTATGGTTATGATGCGCAGGATTAGGTTTGAATCCCAGCCAGGGAAAATGATTGTTAGTGTTGGATAAACGTGCTTTCAATCTCTTTCCAAGAAAATGTGGATAAATTGTATATATATAGTTTATTATTATTATTATTATTATTATTATTATTATTATTATTATTAGCATCGCGTCTTACTACCCGTTCGGGTTATACGCACTTACGCTAATGTGTAATGATAGGTTGATTGTGAGATGAAATGGAGGACCTACAGCTTAACGTGGTATTCGAACCACGGTGGAGGCCTGGCATTCCTCACATTATCTATATTGTTCTCCCTCATACTGATCTCCTTAGCGTAATTAAACATGAGTGTAGCACTTATGAGTATTAAAACCCACTTGTAATAAATCAGATGATTTAAATTGTATTATATTATCAGCTATTAATAAAATCTGTTTATTTAAAATTCAAATCTATAAATGAGAGCACATCCCACGTCGCTTAGCCTAGATCTAATATTCTGTCACTGAGCTTTCCAAAAGGCAATAGTCATAACCATAATCATAATTTCATGCAAAAAAAGCAATAACTTTTTATTGTTTCGGTTACGTTGATGCTCCTGGAAACATTACAGCAAAGTATCTATAAACCTCCATTATATACTCCTGACATAGATTATGAATTGTAAATATATATTAAAGCCACATGTATTCTAGAAAGGCTCAAATATCTTTAATAAAACAATTTATAAAACCTTATAAAATTGTATTTTCAGTAAGGAGTGTTGCAATAAGAAATAACTAGACCTTAAAATTGAATATACTAATATTGTTTTTATGCAAATAAAATGGATTGAATCAATAAAAATTCATTGATAACTATTAAAAAAATTAGCAAAATTTTACCAAAAAATTAATTTGTAAAGATTTGCTATTTGACAATATTTTCCTAATTCAAATATAAAATGGAGAATAAAAATTGGTGTAAAATACAATGAAAATCAGAAACTTAAAAATAAATTAGCGAGATAAAACGATTTGTAAGGAATGACTAATGGTTGGAAGTTTAGAATATAGAATGTAGTATTATAAAAATCAGTAGAATAAGTACTCTATTATAATGAATTATAATACCAAAATATAATCCCATTGGTACACTTTAGTTATTAAAAGTGTATCATTGAGGCATGCCAAAAATAGTATATCCAATATTTCATTAAAGTGACATGTAAATTAAAGAGTTATTATTTATAAACACAAAAACTATTGATAAACAATTATAATAAAACATAAGTATACAAATTAAAAGTAAAATAAAAGAGACTATCAAATCATTAAGTAATATTTATTACTGAGAATATATTTGCACACATCCCCCGCCCCCTTGAAATGCTGTAAATTTAAAGTCTTATAAAGAATATAGTCCCATGCTCCTTGATGTTAAACGATGGCAAAAACCAGTCGTTGAATTTTAACTCTGGGCAAGTTCCTGTATTTTATAATACTATCATCATGATCGTATCTTCAAAGTTGTGCTGGCTCAATGATTCAATCCATACAATTTACATTAAAGCAATATTAGTATAATCAATTTTAAAGACAAATTATTTATTATTTTTAATAAAATCGTATTCTTTGTAGTTAAAAGTATGTTTCTAAGAAATTGAAAGGAAAATTCAATTAGATAGGTGTCTTCGTTAAAACTTAAGAGAATTTAATTTAGTGGAGATTCGCATCTTATTTCAAAATATTGAGAGGAACCAGTTTAAATTCATACATAGTTTTATTACAAATTAGATCACTGTTTTATATATATATGTAAAATGTTGATCCAAATTGGGATTTTTAAGGTTCCCCATTTATTTAAATAAAAAATCAATAAAATTATATTCATTACAAGCAAAATTAATCCAAACGCTACTGTGTAATAATGTTACTATGTATTTTATTATTAAAAATATAATGGAAATAGTACACTAAAGCTAATGATTTTTGTCTGGAAAAATGATTAAAATGGGGCAAAGGTCATTTCGACATTACTGTTTCATTAAAATAGCTTTTTATGATACATATTTTTGTTTATCGTACTTTACAATCAAGATGTAGAATATGATCGTTTTAGTTTCTAAGCTATCATTAGCCATGTAATGTACATAGCGGTCAGTTAATAGCATGATAATTACAGAGTAGTTGTCACTTTATATTTCACAAGTTTCACGATCGAAACATCAAATAATTGTAAGGGCATTGTACCCTTTAACGGACTGGGAGGTCATTTCCGGAAACTATATTGACACAGGTCAAAATATTGACCTTTATTATACAAACTTTACATACGTAGCCACCGTTTATTAGGAAAAATATACCCATTAGGAGGTATTGTGGCCTAGCGTAGCATAAGGCCTGGTGCCCACGATCGACGTGCGTCATCTTTGCAGTCGCGTCATGTGACGCTGCGTCTCAACATTACTTTGATTCGAATGATGGAGTTCACATGGGACAGGAGATGTGGTGTGAAACTTGCGTCATTGTTGCGTCAAAACTAGTTGGGTGGGTTTCTGCGAAACGTGGTGGTAACGCCCTGTCATTTGGAAGTCGTCTTTAGAAGAATATCATGAAATATATATATAAAAAAAAAGCAAGCAGCATGGTTGGAGATATGCAAGACGCTTTATCCAAATAGTGATGAATTGGAAGCCATAGTGCTAAAGCAATTTATGAACTGGGACAACAATTTGTTCTATATACAGTGGAACTTTGTTTATGAGGACTAACTGAGACCATATGTCATCTGGATTATCAGGATAGTCCAACAAAATTATTAAAAGGTCCTTAAACTAGATACATTACTACGTACCATTTATTTCCACAGTAAGAATTTATAAAATACTTGAAACCTGTCACAATCACTGTTAACTTATAAAATAATGAGTAAATATTGGATGTTAGGCAAAATACCTATACATTATTGTTACATACATCGTAAAGATAACTTATAAATTCATGTCAGGTTATTAGGGTTGTGTAAATTAAAGATAAGTTGGCCTATTCTTTTCCGCTCTTGGAGTGTACTTATCACTGCCATGGCTTCAAACCGACTAATATCGAGAGTTGCGTCCACATAGACGCAGGTCGCTTTTGTGAAATGCTTTTAGCGGTGACGCAGCCTCACAAGACGGAACTGCAAAGATGACACACGTCGCTCGTGGGCGCTAGGCCAAAGGGATTATTGTGAACAGGGAGGTGACCTGGTGGTCTAGGGGTAAGGTGTCAGACTTCTATGCTGGTGGCTGGGGTTCAATCCTCGGTCCCGGCAAAGATTTATCTGATCACCAAATCCTTCCTTCACCTCTGACAAGACATCTTGTGAATGTGGGGAATGCCAGGCCTCCACCGTTGTTAGGATTCCACGTTAAACTGTAGGTCCTCCATCTCATCTCACAATCACCCTACCATTACACATTAGCGTAAGTGCGTATAACCCAAACGGGTAGTAAGACGCGGTGCTAATAATAATAATGAACAGGGAGGTTGGGTTTCAAATCTCGATCGGATACCACTGGGAAAGTTTTCTCATTCTATAAGGAGGTTTTTCCAAATATTCTGTAAGTTACAGTCATGTTTGACACACACATACACACACGCACACACACACACACACACACACACACACATACGTCCCAAGCTTGCTCACTCACTGCACTCAACTATAGTAATATTCCATATGTACCCATCTAATGCAACACTCTTGCATAGAAATAAACTGCTGATGACAGGGAGTTTGGGGTTCGAGTTCTGGTCGGGTGTAATAATAAGGTTTGTTTTCCAAAATGATTTTCGACTCTCCCTCCATGCAATTGTGGATAAACACACTATAAATTCAATCTTACTCATTCCGATTTAATTAATGTAGGTAAGCGTATAACACAAACGGGTCGTAAGACGCTGTGGTAAATAGATAAATCAACGTAATTAGTACATATGCGTATAACCTGATCAGGTAGTAAGAAGCTGTGCTAAAGATATAAAAATTTTCTCAGAATAATTATAATTTAAGCTTAGTGTAAGGTTCAATCTCGTTTGACGGGCAATATTAAACAAATTAATATACACCAAAAGGAAAAATACATTTGCCAAATTGTTTAAAATTTCGAAAAATATGTTTGTTTTAGAGGGGCTAGATTTTTTTAGCACCACCTCTTACTACCCATTTGGGTTATTTTCTTATGTAGTAATTAGACTTATTTGTTAGGAATTAGGAAAGTTTAATTTAAAGTAAATGCACCTGCATTTTCATGTGTAGTGGGTGGATAATAAATTAGAAAAAACCAGCCACATTGCAACTGATTAATTGAAGAGGAAGATAAAATTTAGGATGAAATGCAATCACATTTGTATGGAGGGAGAGTGGTAAGAAATTTAGGATAATGATCTCTTTGAAAATCCATTCAGGATTTTAACACGGATATTCCAATAACTGTATATCCGGTCTAACACGAGAGTGTCTCGTTATACCATACGACCACCGATGTGGGTAAAACTGTTCCTAATGGTAATTAAAATTAGATCAAAGTGGTTAGTGGTGGCCTATCTCCTTCCTCTTTAACTCATAGCCACTCTTATCTTGTCTCTTGCTGGTTCTATGACAACAAGATACGACGCTTCGTGATACCCGATATAGTGGTTTGACTTGAAGTTACGTTTACGGGAGCGGTGACATTCTCTCCCTAGCATCTTCATTGCACGGATAAAACACCAAGTTTCCCTTTGTCCCTATATGACCACTCTGGATAATTAAGCCGATAATAAAGTTCGTGATTTAAATTGTCAAATCAAAGAACTTATTTATTATATATATTAAGAAAACGTTAGTTAATGCGTTGAGTGTATATATACATTCAACGGTTAATGTCGTTTTGTTTGAAATAATCACTTAGTTTTCAATTTTATTAACTAACAAGCCAACTTTTATTTTTGCGTACCATGTTATACTATTAAACCGAAATTCCAGAATTTTTTTCTTTTATGAAAGTAGAGATGAGGAGGCTAAAATTTGAATGAAATGTACTAAATATAAGAAGGTAGATTAAGTGAAGAGAGTACATGGATAGTCGAGGAAAGGGGGAATAAATTAGATGTGTTGTACTAAAAGTATGCTATTACCCCTAATATTTACCGGTCTCGTGATATTGGTCTGCTGACCTAGATGTCCAAGGTTTGACTCCTGGTTGATAACTGAGAGTTTTTCCCGGATGTAGAATAATTCTCATGTTCACCAGGGTTTGGTTAGTGAGCGTTACGCTAGGTTTAAGATCTTCATTAGATACACCACGTCATATTCACTATCATCACACCCTCTTCTCATCTGGATATGGAAATAGCCTCACCATGGAGAGGATGTATTACTATTCTTTAGGAATAGAACATTCAAGCGTCCCCTAAGAAACGGTACATTAGTACTGGCTAATCCTTCTACCACTGGTCTACGAATTATATAGCCTAGACACGCCATTGTTAACAACTGTTATTATATTTTTAAAGATACTGAATTAGTTTAGACCTGCTTCGATGGCCATGTGGTCTCACGCGCTACTATCAAATTAGACTAGACTGCCGATGACGGGGTGACCGAGATTTTAATCTCAGGTGTATTAAATAGTTTTTCCAAAATGGTTTTATAAGATACGGTGCTATAAAAAATTAGATTACTAGGGTCATAAATTAATTAATTAAAATTGTAATTAAGATGGCATATAGTTTGTAGTAGGAATACGTCCAATTCACACACTTTTAAAGAGGATGACAACTATTTTTTGTTAAACGAAAAAACAAGGATCGCACACATAAATAAATGGTATGAAACCATCGCACAAATATTCTCATGTTGCGTATAAGAGCTTAGATGAAAGGCCTAATAATGGGTTTTAAATAAAATACCCCCAAGTAAGTTTTTCATAAAAACCGATAAATCATCTTGTTTATCATTATAAACACAATTTATTATTACATTTTAAACCAAATTGTTTACACATTTTTGATAAATCACAAATTTTCAAAAATTAGGTTTTTTGTTAACTACCCTACATTTATCTTAAATTGTAAATAATACTATTAAAAACAAATCTGTAGACCTAATTTGAACTCAATATTCAAAGCCAATCACGATTTTGTATAATTGGTCTAAAATAAATGATCCATAAATTAGTTTATTTAAAGAAATGAAGGCAATCATGTAAAATAATCCCTTATACAAAATTAAAAAAAAAAGTTTTATAGATATTTTTAAACAAATTCAAATTTAACAGAAATTAGAAATAAGTGAACTATAATAGAATAAATTTTCTTAAAATTATAAATAAATAGACTTATTTATTTGGTAAAATGCATAACGGTTACTCATTTAAAACCCAATCACTAAATACATTTTTTTTAATATTCGAATTTTAAAAGGTCATTAGTAAACATACCATTAAATGAATTTACCATAAAAAAAAGTATCAGAAACAATTTTATTGGTCTTTTAATACCCTATCCAGATATATATTTTAAACAAAATCGTTAGGGTAAATTTTGAAAAATTTTGAATTAAAAACTCACTTATCAGTAAAATACACTTGATTTGGGGTCCAGGCTAAAAATCAAAAATCTAAGTATAAAGTTTGAACAAATCCATAAAACCATCTTGTATCCGCGGCTATGGATGAACATACATGGTTAATAGGCAGAATTGTAAAATCAACTTTTATAGATGAGGGCATATATAAAAATATAAAAATTATCATAAACTTGGGATGGATTGTTTATTTTCGTTAACAATACGTTCTATGTAAGTAATATAAGTAAGAAAGCAAAAAATAGTCTTGGGTGTTTCTTAAATACTAATAATAGGTTTATATATATATATATATATATTAACTAAATTATCTTCGTGTAAAGTTATTAAAAATATATATTAAGTCCTTTTACACTTAAAAAACCTTATTTAAAAACTTTATTTTATTCTGAATACAAGGTTTATTTTAGATTTTTGGTATTTTTTGATGAGCACAGTCCCGTTAAAAAGGAATTATTGACACTATAATGTTAGCTACCTTATATTGAATAGTAGATCACGTAACCACTAAGGCTATTTTGGTTTTTCAAAAATTTAAATTCAAAATTTAAGCTAGGTTGTAAAACATTGGCTAAATTTTTAACATTCGCAAAGATAATATTATATTCAACCATTATCATGAATAGTTTTTACACTGACTGTCAAATAAGCAAAATATGTCATACATTTTTAAATCGAACTCAAACTAAAACAAGGGAAGAATAGGGGGAAAATATTGTAACTGGGGGCGCACGTGACCTGGGAGGCTCACAGGCCGCTCACACATGAACGTGTGAAACACGAGTTCTTTCAGAGATATTGGGGTATGCTGCCGACCAAACACGAATGAAAATGCCCACGGAAGATTCATGGTCTTAATTATTAGAATTACCACTTACACACACACACACACTGATTAACTGTATATCTAAATTAATTATAGCTTTACAAGTAATTAAGTAAAATTAAAAGAGCCTTAATCAAGTCTGTAACTTAATAAACTAATAGAGCACACAGAGATGTAAGTAAATTGAATAAACAAATTAACAACTATAAAACACCTAGTAACTATTCAAATATTTGAAAACAGTCACAAAAATGTTCATTAACACAGTGTCCACAATAACAACAAATGTAACTTGTCTCACACACGATACACGGTGGTGACCCGCTATACACAAACGTCGGACTCGCCGACCCACCTGCAGACGCGCCAACCTGCTCGCTAGTCACTCTGGCTCACACACTTGACACGCCGATCCATACACTCGAACTGGGAACTCACGGACTCATCAGTCGGGAAACAAGAACTGCGTACCTGGCTACCACTGAGCGTGTTTATATAGAGGTGGTGACAGCTAATGGTCTGGAATCCTCCATTTCTAGAGTAAAAAGGATCCAGATACCTCCAGACGTGTCTCCGTCCTCCCCGCACACACCCTCGGCCCCTCTAATCCCTCAGTCAAGCGAGAAGGTCGCTGCCTACCTGCTTGGCAAGGAGGGAGACAGAAAGAACAAGGACCGCAGCCAGGGTAAACCTCGAGACCACGCTGGTCCCGCTGTTAGACACTAATATTGTTACAATATTTCACACATACAACATGATATAAGATTCTCGAATGGACAATGAATATACTTTACATGTGTTTTTAATATATTTTCAACACTGCCGTATTTTTCATTCATTCTTTCAATTTCTGAATATTTAAACACAGTTTAGTAATTTTTTTATTCATTTTTGATAAAGGCCTACAAAGGAAAAGAATATGTATTTCGCTAGATATTATGTATTTCTATTACAATTTGAATAGTAAAATTTAAAAATATAACATTAAATAAACCCTAAAAAGATTACAAAATGTTCATTTACATCTCTAGTAAAATAATAGTCAAAGATTTTCAAATGGCTATATAGACTATAGTTATTCAATAAATCGTCTCAATATCTAAACGAGTGTTTCCAAACTTTTTACCAAGATGGCACCCTTTCATACAGTCTCACTATTTGCGATTTTTTGTATGAAAAGTCTTTATATCCGGGAATTATGAGTTTGGAAAGGCTTAATATAGTATGTACTTCAATTAAAAATACTTGTTTGTGAATAAAAATTTACTGTTAGAACAGTACATTAATATTAAATACACCAAAACATTATTATTTGTTGCCATATATTTTGTGAACGTAAATATTAGTTTCACCATATTTACCTGGAATTGCTTGAGAATCACTGCAAAATACCCTTTAAGACATTTGGTATAGAATATTTAGAAAACATATAATAGTGATTTAAATTGAAAATATATTACTAAAATATTCCCCTCGTACATTAACTATCACATTTTTTTTTTACGTTTTAACGCATTAATATAGATTTATTATTTTTAAAACAAGAAAAAACTTAAGTAGATCTATGATTCAAGTTGTTGTAACACCGATTAATAAAATAAACAGAATTGCAGCACAGTAACCCCTTTAAAATACTCTCCAAAGTATTTTAAAGGGGTTACTGTTTATTTTATTAATAAGTGTTACAACAACATCTTAAATCATATCTACTAATGATTTTCCTTGTTATGTATATGAATTTTAAACAAGTGTCGGTCTGTATATCTGTTTTCTAAGATCTCTGGAAATCTTTAACTGATTTAGATGCAGTATAATTTTATATTAACTAATTTTTTTAAAACATTGTGTCTTAAAAATCGTTATCAATAATCCTATTAAATGTAGAATTTAATATCTTACTATTTACTCGAGCTCCGAATCCAAATAGTAGTTACAGAATACATTTCTATAGTAAATCCAAATAGCAATCATGTTTTAGTTTAGTTGTTAATTTTGGGTTCAAATAATTTTTAAAATGATAGTTTCTATATCTACATATTTACCTATAACTATATAACTAATTAATAGATTTAAATACGGTAATTTTATGCCAAGTTGAATTATTCTAGAAGGGTTATACAAAATTTAAAAATTATCTATGTCTTCGAGGAGCTTGGCAGTGACATGAAAGGTAATTCAAGTATTATATGTATATGGTTGAGGAGCAAAGCAAGGATTGTCATTTATACAGATACTGTTATGTATGACTTCATAAAAATATCAGACCCGACAATACAGACTCGGCGATAAGCTCAGAGATTCTGGATTCAATCATCAACCCACAACTGCATGGAAGTGTAATTAAATATATGCTATAAAGGTCATATATATTTTTGAATAGATCATCACCGTGTACGCAGAGAAATATATGTAAATATATATCAATAAGCGATGTTTACGAGCATCGCAGATATTTCAAATACCATAGAGAGTATCCCAACAGTGGAGGGCGCTTAGGCAAGGTCCGTTCTTGAATGCTGGAGATAAACAATGTTGGGTGTTCCCACATAGCCCCTTTCTGTTGAGACTGTCCGATTCACAAATCAATGTAGAGCTGTGCAAGTTCATCAACTCCGTTAAAATGCATGCAAATTAATCAATAAAGGGTGTGATCAAGAGACGTTTAATATTAAATGGACCAACGAGGGGGAAACATTTTATTTGGAACTATTCAGAGTGTTAAGCATTTAGCTGTAAATTTAGGAAATGGACAATATGTATATTTTACCACACTTAATGTCACGGACGTCACTAACAGTCCATGCGACACCACAATAACAATATTCTCAACATTTTGGTCTGAAGATACCTTGGTGAAGACGTTGAGACACAATGTGGTTGTTTCATATTTTTTTGGGAAAATTTAAAAAAAATATCGTGGCAAAAGCAAGTTGTTTCTGTTTAGGAATCCCAGGGATAAATGAAGGGTGATGTGCCCCTCTAGGTATATACCATACTTACAAATAGCACAGTGTGTTATTAATTGAGAATGCATACGACCAGACATTTATATTAAAAACTTTGAATAAAAAATGTCTCTATTAAAGACAAAACAACTTACTGTATATGTATATACATTTATTATTTATTATTATTATTATTATTATTATTAGAGTCTCTTTTCATCAAGTCCTGTCTTTGCCACTTTCAAGCCTGGGGTGTTTCATATGGGCCACCGTGGTATGAGTGTGGGCACGCCCATATTGAATCTGAGTTTGCCCCAAATTCCATAGACCTCGTCGTGGAGGGATTCTTCAAAGATACCAAAGACGTTTCTATGCTGGGTCATAATTATTCACAATGATTCAAGGCCAGGATGTCCTTTGTTCTGATCTGACTTTTATATTGTTGTCGTCAAGAGACCTTTTCGCTCCGTAATCCATATGAAACTCCCTGATCCCACAACCCTCTTTTCAGTTGATAATCACGTGGTCAGTCCTCGAACCAATCATATCTGCGCCAAAACTGCATCGGAACTGACAATCGACAATCGAAGAGTGGAGGATTTACTCGTGACACCCAGTGTCACAAGTTTTCGTGATTGTGTAGAGAAAGTTCTATTTTAAGAGTCGCTAAAGGTAAGAGAAATACTTTTAGAATTAGGTATTCTTTTCTAAGCTCATGTCTGAGGGATATTTTACCTATGGAGTGGCTTCACAGTGTATCGCCGATAGTTTGTTAGAAGGAATGTCACATTTTAATTCCCTTTCCCCTAAATACAAATTTGTCGTGTGCAACCTATCGACATATCAACAAAGTTTCACATTAATATTACTACAAAATGTATACTTTATATTAAGGAATGAGAGTACCATGTCATGTAAAAACTCAATTGAAGAACCATGTAGATCGCTGGAAGATCTCATGATCAATCATTTGCTCATAGAAGGCATCACCATATGGTTTTGCAGGTGACTTTCGTCAATCTCTATGGGTCATTCCGAATCACTAGAGTTGACTAGGTCAACGCCTGCCTGAAAATATTATAAATATGCCAAGACATTATGAAACTTTCACTGTCAATCAACATGCGCATCCACCTATGCGAAGGACAAAACTTGACCTAAAATTTGAAATATTGCTGAAATTCGGCAATTTATTGTACACAGAGAACTAAAGTAAGGTGTCCTTGAATAGCTACAATATATCCATTTTGGTGAGGGATACCCAGGAATTAGTCCAGTTTATTTAACCCGATGCTCGTCTCTTTCGTGTTTCCAGGAGCAGATGAAACAATGAATTGACTAGTAAAATTAATGACAGTAGCTAGGACTAGTTCGAAGCGCTATCCCCTCTTACATATATATAGGTAGTACCCTTTCTAATATCTTATTCCCTTAGTACATTAAGTTTACTCATCCACGCTCTTCAATTTAAATTTGGGCAACCCATCCTTTTATTTTGCTAAATTTGAAACCACCTAAATTTTACCATTTACGGGCAAACAATGTGGAAAACTTTATCCGATAGGCGATTGTCATTACAGGTTTGGCAACAGGAGACTAGGTCTTTGATACCTAAAATACCCATGATTCTAGTAGCCTTTACCTTCCAGTTTATATGCGTGCAACTTCCTATTATGCAATGATAATCAACACATTACAAGGACAAGTCCTGAAGGCCGTTGATCTCCGTGGCAATTCTTTCTCACGTGGACTATTGAGGTGTGTTCCCGTTATAGTTTTAAGAGCATCCAGTGGTTGCTCGCTCCTAATGTTAAAAAGTAAAGTAACATAATTTAACAACTTGATTTATATTTATTTACTATATTTCCTTCAATTAATACAAATATTCTGTATGTCTAGTTTTATAGCAGAAATAATTATTTAACAACAAAGAATTATTTTATTCTGAAGAAACGTCTTTATGAAAACCATGATTTCATCATTCAAATTTCAACCCAATATTTTGCGTTATTTATTCTCTGTACAAGAAATTAAACACTCTTGGATTAGAAACGGCATTGTTTTAATGTACTGTACATGTTTTAAAAACTAACGTTAACGTGAGCGAAGATGAGAGAAAAAGCTAGAATGTATATAAAAATAATCTCAAAGGCTTCAGCACACAATCAAGCTATACCAACCAAGAAGCCGTCATCAGCTGGCAAGGTTGTCAGGTATTCACCAAAACAGATTTACTAGCCGTTAGTCTCAGTTTTCTAGACCAGAGATTCTACATTTCATTCGAGTAGCTCCTCATTCATCCTCACCGAATTGAGTCTGGCCCATTTCTGGAGCAATTGCTTCACAGAATAAATCTGAAAGTTCCAGGGATAAAACACGGGACCTCTGGATCAGTAGCCAGGAACTCTCGCCACTAGACCACAGAGGTGGTAAAATATATTTCGATATTGTTGTGAAAGGTTTTTTTTAACACTCATGAAAACACAATATAAACCCGGAATATATGTGTGGAATACCAGTGTTTTACTATGCGTCCCTTTTCACACACTACTACCCACCCTTGTACAAAGGGTAGGGGGTTGAAAATAATACTGTACAGCTCTCCAGGGAACGTTCATAGCTTGGGTCGTATAGCTGCCGTGTCGTGAATAACATGGTGGAGCTTAGTTCAAGAGATGTCGAACACTGTCATATCCTCAGACATTGCCAAATAGCTACTGTTTTAGTAGTATTAAAGGTTGTGTACTGAAACGAGTTTTTCCTAAATGGTTCTTACATTATTTCTACTCATAAATCAGGTTATACTATCAAAATTTTCAAAATTAGTAATACATTTTTCATTAGTGTAAATATGCAAATAGCTCGGGTAGGTAATGAAATGTAGTACACTAAACTAGTAATAGGTGGTAATAATAGTAGCGGCCTACTTCGAATATAAAACACCTAAAATCTTCCCCTTCTTTGCCACTCTCTTCCGTTCTAACATAAAGACCAATTTTATCTCTTCGCCATTAATCACATATTTTATTCCTTTGCCTGGCTTTATCTATTTAATATTTCCTTATCTTTATGTTTTTATCTTGATTAGTATAAAAAAGGAAGAGAACGTTGAGGCGATTTTAAAAAGGAAAAACATTTTTGGTTCAATGCGTAGTGGGTATAGGAGGGGGCACAAATATTGTGCCAGAGGTTAGACAAATAATTTAAATACAAATGTTAAAATAAAAATAAAATATTAAAATGATTAGCTAAGTAAAATAATCTTATTAAACACTATAAAAAGACACGTTGATGGATGGCTGGAAGGGCTATAGATCAATAATTAATATATATATATCAATAATTAATATATATATATATATATAACATATTATATATATATATATATATATATATATAATATATTATTAACATTAAAAGCTGAAATAGCTAGCTGTTTGAACATGAGGTACAATGTGTATTTTACAATAGATTTTGTGTGTTAAATTTGTTGAAATATTTTAAAAGTGTTTAAAATGTAAAATGACTAATATTACAAGTATGATTTTTTTTTTCGTTCGGATTTTAAGCTAGATAGCTTTATTTTATTTATCTATCGTGCCTTAAGGCATTAAGTAACATAATATAACGTTCCGCGTGTTATTTTAGTGTAATAAAAAGGATTATCACCGAATAGAGCTATATTAAAAAAAACTATAAGAAACAATGTTTAAAAATTTCCTTTTAACAACATTTGGAACTTATGAACTTAGAATAATCCACTATTTAGTTGTGTTTGTTAGTTTATATGAATAAAAGTAAATCAATTTTAAAAATTCATTGGTATATACAAATGTTATTGAATGATTACATTTCAACTACAGTAACACAACTAACATCGACAACTAATTTACACAGGTATTTCTTCTTAAACTCGATAATACGTTAAGGTTTTTCTTAAGAAAAAATACACTTCAATGTTGAATTGTTCTGAAAGAGAGCATCCACTCTTTACCTAAAATAATTGAAAACTTCCAAAAAACTATCATACTAGAGGAAATCGTAAAATTTAGAATGACTAGCATTACAGAGATTAATTTGGTTTATCAACATATCTGTTAAGTTAAAAAAATTGAATCACACAACGTTTATTCTCAATGCTAAAGTTACAGCTTTATATTTAAATATGGGTACACACACATGAGTCAAATCCTAAATAGACATCAAATAAAGCTCGTGTCAACCTCATTATAGTGAAACTCAATCGTTCTTAGAAAGAGCCGAGCAATAGCGTTGGCTCAACAGGGAATCAGAATCGATGGTTTGATTAATTATAAGTTACGATACTTTATAGCTATGAATGTCTTGAAATTATAACAAACATTTAAAAATTTAGTTCATATTAAAATTGTAGACATTTGAATCAAAGTTATACTTAGAACTATGTTTTTAAAAACAAAGGATTATGTATTCATCCATATTTATTATTTCTGTATTATTTTAAAAATTAACAGAAGTTATTAAATTTGAATAAAAATAAAAATTGAATTCCTTTCTTATCTGTTCCTTGGTAACTGCTGCAAGTACTTCAATGTTATTTATAAGACATGTTTTGATGCTATGATGGCATATTCCTCAGGTCAGCTATTAAAACTATGTAATTGAATATTCCCTGTTGTGTGATTAAGGAAAGGATTAAGGAGTTAGGAAGTTACTAAGCAATTCAAATGTTTTTCATAAACTTATAATTTAAAAATAAGACTAATTGATACATGATTGAATATTATTATTTTATAAGTCAGTTGTATTCATTCATGTGCATTTATTTAACATAGAGATTGTTCTAAATACGATGATAAACTAGGAAACAGCACCAAAACTGTAAATTTGATTTTAAAGTAAACTTTTAGAACTATTATTAGAGACAATATAACGTTAATCTTAAGGAATTCTACAACCGAGTAACATATACGACACAAATAGTGAGCTCTAAATTACCACGTATAAACGTTAACAAAACACTTGTTTAATTGCTGAAATCATCTTCTTTGAAAGGATAGTCTAATAAAACCAGATAGCTTACATAATTGTAGTTCCAGAACTACATAATTTTCCAAGCGTAAGCAAAATAACAGTGTAATAAACGGTTCACTAACTTTCTCATCGAAAGCTATCTTCCAGTACAGTAAGTATCTTTCCTAACGCGTTCATGAAACATACTTTGTTAAATTATGTAAGTTACTTGTAATAATAGTTTCAATATTTCAGTTAATAAAAAATATGTTTTTTTAAAACATTATTAGACTATAATCATCTGTAGTGAGTGTACTAAATACCATGCTTAAATACAGTATTCTGGTTTGCCAATGACGGACGAAAGGGGTTAAAATCCTATTATGGGTGTACTGAGTGTTTTTTTAATTGTTTACCACTCAGGTACAGTACATCTGCTCTCCCCCATTCCCTACCTTGCCAGAGTAATTAGTATGATGTGACGTAAAATATTAAGTTAAAATTACTTTAATCATTAGTAGTTCTGTGAACCATATACCTCACTCAATGTTATTAGCACTTGTACAGTCTTAAGAGGTATGTTGTCAGCCAGGCGAACATATCATCACTTTGTTTAGAGTATTGGGCGTTAGCTGTAGGTAGTGGCATAAAGCTGGAGTGTAGCCGAGGCTTATCGGCTGGTACCAAGGAAACGTATCAGACCGAACACTTCCAAGTAATATATCATTCTCACTGGCGTATTCTTAGAAAATTAATAGGTATGCTGTACACTAAAGCCTGCAGGGAGGATTCGGTGGCCAAATACTCTTAACCACCTTTGGCCGAGAAGAGAAAGAGATGCTGCACCTGGAGATATTTAAACATCAGTACCTCTAGTTTAGAACAATGAATCCGAAATATTTGTTTTTTCAGTACTCGCATTCTATCTTGGGAGACTTCACACCTCCCAACTCCCCTCGTCTCTCTTTTTTTTTAAATAATTTATATATTTTTTCAATATCCACCTTTACAGCCTATTACATATTTTGACTTCATAAAAGTACACCAGAACTATGTTCAAAGCACACCAAAACGTGAAATTACTGATGATTATCATCCACTCAAATTGTAATGGAATATCAAAACACAGCACACTTCATTTCATTGCAATACCTAAATAATCTAAGATTCAAGTAAAAATATCAAAGCTAAAGTTATGAGCACACTCCTGACTGTATAAAAGTGACATACACTATTCAATTGGTTGAGTGTAGTTAAACGTACAAACAGGTAGAATTCTCATTTTTAATTTATTTGCGGTATTTAGCGTGCAATTTCTGGGCGAAGTGATTATATCAGTACAAGACATAACTTAAATCAAGAACATACACAACACCCAGCCCTCTGGCCGTTAATTCATCACCATAAAAGGGGAAATCCAAATTTTAACAATGTTATTTTTTAGGTCATGGCAGAAATTAAACCTGGAACCCTTAACTCAGTGCGCAGGCAAACTGCTGATTGAGCTAAGGTGTCGGACTCACAGGTTGCAATACGCAAAGTATATATATAAAGAGTAAAATGAAGTACCACATGGATCAAGCGTTCATCAGAATTTGGTGGGTGGAATAAGGGGGATTGTCCAACTCAAGTTTCAATTATAACTATGAGCCTAAAACTATCTATAAATCCTAACTATGCTCCAGAAGCTATTTATATCCGTATACTGATAATAGTAGCAAAGGAGAGATTTTTTCCTATTGGGCATATGTATCTATAGCTACGTCATTGGTTTATTGCTAAGACATTTACATCTGAAAATAAATTTTATTTTAACATTTTCTGATCAATCATTTTGAAACTGTGAAACTACACTCCTAACTTTTGTGATTCCATGATGTATAAATATATACAATCATAATGACTAATAATTAGATAATAAATGTTTCAAAAAGTTCTAAACTTTTAAGCAACAACCAAAAGTACAAGGTTAAAACTCCATAAATACTTCATACTAAAAAAACAAAAAACACTGTATAGCTACTACAGTTAAATTGTCCCCTAATTTCCCACCATCCCACCCCTACTTCACCCATGTATACTCTAAAATGATGGTAAATATGCTTCTCAAATACATAATTATACATGTGCCTAGAATGCATAAACATAATCAAATATGTATTTAACTATAGCATAGTTTAAAGCTTGTTATTTATACGGTTATTTCACAGATAATATTTGCATTTATTTTATATTATTTTACTTGAGCATACTAGCCTAGTAAATAATCATTGTTATCTTGATTCTTAAATATTTGTTCAACAGTTGGCACACTGTTTAGCTAGCAATAAGTATTCAGCAGGTCCTGGGTTGTAAACATCCTAGTTCATTGGCCAATGTGTGTTGGCGAGGGGCAAGAGAGAGTGTTGCAATTCCATAGACATTGGTCAAGGCAATTAGAACTTATTTATCTTTGCCTGCTGTTTTTAAGCAGCAGAGTCTGGGCTTCATAAGGTGGGCAGGTACAAGATCCTTTTGGAGGAATAATTACTTAAAACACAATATTCTTGAAATATGAACAAATATTAGTTTACAGATTAATAATATATAGATACATTATACATGTATCATTTATTCACCATTTAAACATTACTATTTACAAGTTTGAAAAGACAACATTGAATTAAGAAACTAATCCATATAATCTTGGGTATGCGGCGTAGGACTAGCATACCCAGGAAATACGCTACTAATCATTCTTCCTTTCACCAAGTAGCGTTCATTGTCTTTCAAACACTGTGGATACAATAATTTGGCTTGTAGGAAAACCCTGAGCTTCAACTAGAGGCGTGAGACGGAAAATGTTCAATTATTATTTATGTAAAATAATTTCGACTACTTAAATGAGATCCGTTTCTCCATAGGGCGTTAACACCAGAAATATCTTCAAACGAGCTTCGTTGGCCGCATAGTCTAACGCGCTACTTTCGCAATATAGACTAGACTGCCGATGAACGGGATATTGGTGTTCGATACCAGTCTGTTACACGGGGGCGGTTTTTGTTAATAGCTTCCCATTTTCACGATTGAAATTCCTCTAAATCAACCCTTCTCATCTCTAACATATTATAGTGATTAGTACATAGGCGTACAACCCAAATATAGTAGGACGTGGTGCTAAAAAAAATAGTAAAGAAACAAATGAATCCGAGCCATTGTTAACCTGTTATGTTCATAAATAATATTTCAATTTTTTACTACCAATATGTTAACTAAAATAAGTTTAAGGTTGGCCCGACATTTGTCTCCTCCCCTCTCCTCTGCGATTCCCATTTATCCGTCTCCCTTCTTATAGCCAACTTGTCTCTTAAAACACTATTTTTCTATGCATTTTATTATTTCATGTTATAAAACTCCTCAACCTATTGAGTGAAAAATAATATCTACATATTTACACTAATAAGTTAAGGATAAAGAGGCTCGTATATAAGGCAGATATAGGGTGGGAAAACATTATTTTGAAACCACTTTTGTATACCCGTCTGAGACCTAGCCTCTAACCTAATTTTTGTGGGGGAACCAGAGAGGACGAGGCTAAAGCCTTCGTCCACGTTACCACTCTTTTGATAAGTGTCAGGAAATGTAAAAATACTTCTGATGCTTTCTAGAAAAACTGGTTGAATTCTTATCGACAATATTTATTGTGTGTTTGTCGTAATTTTTCCCACTATTTTGCCTGGGGAATGCTTTTTAATTTCCTTGAAATATTGAAACTCTCCTAGATCAGGATTCTCTTATAAAAATAGAGAGTTTTAATTTATTGAAATTACTGACACCGAACACGAGTAAGACCCATCAATTTTATACGTTTATATACCTGCCTCAGTGGCCGAATGGTCTAAGGCGTTACGCTCGTGTCATATTGAACTACTGAAGAGGGGTTGGGGTTAGAATCTCTTTCAAGTGTACTGAAAGTGGTCTTTCCTAAATGGTTTCCCAATCTTCTTCCACGAAACTTTTGGTACACTACTTTTAAAATACCTTCTTCCTCATCTCTACATCAATATGGTACAGAGTGACACATAGCCATTTTACAGGAACTGTTGGAAATATAAATGCACACTAAGTTCTCTGGTTAATAAAACAATGTTTATTATTAATTTCTACATATCATATATTAGTATTCAACCCTTATCTATGGAGAAGGTGCTGTAAGACAAAGAACACATAAAGTAGATCACCAGGGATCTTTATTTGATTCACATTCAAATATGCAAAGCCCAATTACCTGAACCTATCTGTGTTAACTATCAGTAAACTAACAACTATTCACGTTTAGGGAGCTATGGGCTTGCTTAATGTAAATGATTAACGAATGACATTAAGTTGACATTGGCCTGCAGTCCATTTTATTATTAAAGATAGTGATATAAATGTTAAAAATATTATGTTTATTGATTGCGGACAATAAAAAATTATCCAACAATATTTATTGGCTAGCGAACAAATGTACTTAATATAAAAAATATCAAGATTAAAGAACATTCATAATAAGTTAACAGAACCAATTCAAAAGTAAACAAAGTTAATTATTGCGAAGGTGACCTGGCGGTCTATGGGTAAGGTGTCAGACTTCTGTGCTGGCGGCCGGGGTTCAATCCTCGGTCGTGGCAAAGATTTATCTGATTACCAAACCCTTCCTTCACCTCTGACAAGACATCTTGTGAATGTGGGGAATGCCAGGCCTCCACCGTGGTTCGGATTCCACGTTAAACTGTAGGTCCTTCATTTCATCTCACAATCACCCTACCATTACACATTAGCGTAAGTGCGTATAACCCGAACGGGTAGTAAGACGCGGTGCTAATCATAATAATAATTATTATTATTGCGAATAATAATCAAAACCAAGTAAAAGCTGAAATACACCCTATCATCTAAACAGCATTGGTAAACCATTCAAAAGATACCTATAGATATCTTAAATTAATTTTGTTAGAAAGTCTATACATATCATATCTCATCACTTATACATAACAACTAGAATATATTTGCTCATTACCATACACCTGGATACAATATTTACAAGTAGAGCCACTATTCTCATCTAACAGCCCGTTAGGTGAAGGTAGCCTACTCACCGAAAATCTTCATATCTTTCTAACTTATTTACTTAGTTTATAAAAAAGTTTGAAGATATTTAAATCATTTATTTAATTTCCCACTCAAGTAGAAATTGAAAATATGATACCAAACCATATTAGTTTAATCTAGACTCACTACAACTGTAAGAATAAAGTCAAACAAAATAAAGTGCAAAATAGAGCACAAAGATTACATTGCATAATTTAATTTGCGAATACTACAACTTAAACTGAATTAAAAGGCATAATACCAAAACGTGCCCGTATCCAAAACAAATCTAACTACCAAGTAAATCAAATTTAGTAAAAATACTAGTAAATAATTATGCCGAAGCATTATAAATTTGATTCCTACATAATTTAGAAAGAGTTTAATAGTTTCCCAGCTTTCAAATAAAAAAATATAAAAAAAATTCAAATGAAAAGTATACAAAAAACATTTCCAAAAAAATGCACACTTACGTGTTGTACGCTCCTAAATCCTAATTTCTTCAAAGGGTAAGCGTTCAGTGCTGGGTACTAGCTTATATTTCACTTAGAACATTGTGGAAAAATGGTAGGGGAGTATTCCAATACAAATGAAGTTCATCATTAGCTGATCAGAAATGGCCCTCGCATCAACGTCTACGCACAACGTCGAAAATAACTTTGAGGGGGTAGGGAGACACACGTGATAGCACTTGGCGCTTATTTCCCCAAGTTTTAGCACCTGCGCAGCGTCCTCAACTCAGGGATAAACGAATGGGATCACATGCCATTCCGAGACTTCTTTCTAGTTTTCTCACCAACTTGAACGATGAACAGTGTTCTGTGTTGACGTGCGTGGAGGATCCATACAGGGCACTGATTTCTCGGTAAAGTGGGGTAAATGTATATACACCTTTTTTAGGTGGCATAGGTTGGTAGAAAAGATAGTGTGTAGCCACAGTACAGTATTGGTGGGTCTACCTGCAGCGTTGAGAACAGCACGCAGTCTTTTAGGATACGAGCGTAGAAGAATTTTGAAACTATTAATTGTATCCTCTTCCATGGTGTGTACGACATTAATAAGGTGTGCTTGCAATGTGTGTTGGGAATACCTACTGGCATCTTCAATATTTAACACATTTTAATAGATTTAGGGATTACGTGGAAGGGTTTTAATACTGATCGTTCCTAGTATCGTCTAATAGGTTCACGCAAAACAACCTTCTTCCTCTGCTGCAAGACTTACGGCCAAACATTTGCAATGCTTCTACGTCTTTATCCACTGTTGTTCGTGATGATGTCTTTGCTCACTTTCGACGGTTTTTCAGGTCAACATTGTCCCAATTCTATCTTACAGTTATCGTATCCTTTTTTTTCACTTTGCACTGACCCACCGATCGCTTAGTCGTAGCTATCCACTTTCGGTTAATAAAATTTGCGCCAGCTTCCATTGCCTCATAATACGCATTCGCTCTAATACGTTCAATGAAACGTTGCTTCTCCATTTCATTCAGTAGGCGCCATGGCTTGCCAATCAACCTGAAATGTAAAAACGTTCATATTAACAAGGAACAAAGTCACATTGCATATACAGCTGTTGGTTTTTCTCACAGATCCCTCGAAAATTGTTTTCTGGCTTTATACATGCGTATAGACTGAACAGGAGGTAATACACGGTAATAAATATGTACATACATACATACATACATACATACATACATACATACATACATACATACATACATACATACATACCCACACACACACACACACACATACATACTTACATACCTACACACACATACACACACACATGCATACATACATACATACATAATCACTTAGTTCCGTTATGGGGTAGTACTGAAACTAAGTATATAGCTAAAAATCATATTCGTAGTTAATCCATCCTAGTTAACTTTCTCTACAATTACCTATCCTTGCATACTCCCTTCACTTCAATAACATCATTACATCGGATCTAACATGATATTGTATTCTTAAATCATTCTCTTATATGAAATGCTCTATGAACATAAACCTGATAAAATTGAAACTAAATAAACATGGAAAGAAATGTTTTTTAATTGTTTGAAAAATTAATCATGTCCATTAGTTGTTGCTCTTTTTTTCTTGCTGTTCTTATTATTTCCACTAGGATGAGTGCATCAAATGCAATCAATTACTGTTGTGTTCTTGAAACAAGAGCGACATCCATACATATTT
>CABFVX010003422.1:0-42573 GCA_902151425.1 Timema shepardi | reverse complement strand
GGGGGGGCGGGCAGGAGGCCTCCGCTCAAATCTTTGGAGAAACTGAACTTATTACACTGTACTACATAACCTAAATGTGATTAATAGGAACCATATTAACTTAACAGTTCGGTACTTGTGGTCTAAAATTTATAACAAAATTAAATCATTATAGCACGAATAGAGTCAGATATACAGTATAGTGAAATAAATGTATATGCCAGTTATAAAAGTTAATTATTTAAGCTTTGCGCCCAACTACCACTCCTAGGTATCCACTACTTTTAATAGACTAATGGGATAGTTGCAATTAAGATACGATTTAGCAAAAGGATCACGCATTTGTGTGGAATAAGAGAGGGTAACTATTTCAGAAAAGTCCCTTTTAGTACACAATCACTTAGATCTTATACTTTCTATCTCAGATAAAATAACTACAGTGGATCAGCTTTACATTTAGTCAATGGGTTCTTTTTCAAAACTTATCTGTTTATAAGTGAATTTCTGTTTTAAGATGTTATTAATTTTATATAATGGCCTCACTTTTAACAATATGCCTAATTTATCATCTCTGTGGTAACAGTATGAATACTATTAAGAACCAGCGATTACATTTTCCTATTTTCGTGTGGTCAGCCTTTCCTCAATTATAAGACAAGTTTCGTCACAACGGTTTGTAAATGTTGATCCTTCTTACCTAAGAACACCACCTTCAGACATAACTGAAGGCGGGGTGATTTTACAACAGTTGGCCGAGAGAGAGTGGATATATTATAACCTCATCCATAAGACTTGTAGCTATCTGATAAGTGGTATTCAATGTAATCAGTGTTGGATAGCTTACATAAATAGTTATATCTTCTAAAACCTTCTTCGGTGAGAGCATGTTATAAGGCGTCACTCTCGCAAGAATCTGTACTGCCAATGACAGGGAGATTTGAGTTTTGTAACAGTTGGGTGTACTGAGGGTGATTTTTCATAAATGGTTTACCACTCTTTCTCCATGCAAATACGTTTACACTACCCCTAAATATTCAACCTTATTATTCCTATATCCCATTAGAATACACTTTAATTCTCACCAATCATAATCTCTTAAATCTGAAGTTTTGAATATTCTAAACCCTTTTTTTAATAAGTGACATTTTTTAACAGTTTTTTTTATTAAGTTTTCAAAAGATACAAACTAAATACAAAAATGGTGAGTCCCCGACTTACTCACATAGGTAAACAGACGAGTGTCAGTGACCGGGTGCTTTGACTAACTTTTGTCCAATCACTAAGATGACGTGCTTAAGCTCACTGAACAATAGTATCCGACCGTCAAATAACAATACCGTATGTCACCTCTCTAGCTATGATAAATATATATTGTTAGTTTAGTAGTCTTATAATAATTTTTAGTTACATTGCTAGCTATTATATATTTGTTCAGATAATCTGACCTTCGCCTAATATAAACAAGCCGCAGTCTGAACTAGTTTATATTGACGGGGTCTTAGTGTAATTAGTACATATGCGTAAAACCTGAACAGAATCATATGCGGTGCTATAAAAAATATATATTTTAAGAGTTTCTTCCTAGGTCCATCCAAATATAAAGTTACTAGTGGTCCGTTGTAGCGATGACTGCAGATTATTGCATTAAAACGTATTTTAAGCTTTTTATTCGGAAAGGATCTATATAATAAGCCATCACTCACTTTTTTGGCTAAATTTTACTCGTAAAAGGCTGTCAACTTTACTTAGATATTTAGTTTTCGGTGTATAATTGGAATAGAAACTTATATTTTACCCCTTCATGCCAGATGAGAACTTTAAAATGATCCCTCTCTTAGATCTCTATCTATTCGTTGTACCACACCACTCAAGTAACGATTGATCTTATATTATTTTTAAACAAAGACAAATATTTTATTTACCAGTAATATACAGCTATACACTATTCATGGTTTCCATGGTGATGTGAGCAAAGCATAACTGTACATATGAACCCCCGTCCACATAGAAAGAAAAGATGGAACATTCACTATGAAATTTAGGGTTTAGTTTTAGGCCACTATTTTTAACGACATCCTGATTCCCTAATTTTAAAATTAGTGTTCGTTTGTCAAAATCTGTTCAGTAATTTCCTCGTAATTTCTATTACTGGAAAGGCGCTTATTAAATAATATATATTAAGATATATGATAGAGAGTGTGATAAAACGTAAAGGTGAGTTTAAGTGTTTGAGTATATAATTGTGTAAGTGTGTGGGTAAATGGGAAAATGAGTGTGTGAATGTGAGAAAGTGAGTGTAAGAGACAGAGAATGAGCAATAGAAAGAGATTGTGTGAGCGAGTGATAGTGAGAGTATGAGTATGTGTTATGAGAGAGAAATATTGGGAGAAGAGAAAAAGAGTGTGTGTTGGAGGAGAGAGAGTGTGTGTGAGTGAAAGAGTTTGTGAGAGAAAGAGAATATCTGAGGGAGAATACGTGATCATGTGTTTGTAGGAGAGGGAGTAAGAAAGTGTATAAGAATTTGGAAGAGATATTGTGTGAGAAATAAAGAATATGTGAGGGCATGTGAGAGAAAGTTTGAGAGAGAGATTATTTCAGAGATAAAATTCTATGGAAAGAGAATTAGAGAAACATATAAAAAGAAATCAATTAAAAGATTGAGTTTGAGAGATATAATGAGTTTCAGATAGAGAGAGTGAGATTGAGAAAGAAATAGTTTGAGATAGAGGGAGTTTGAGAGAGAGAGAGCGTTTGTTGGAGAGCGTTTAAGAGATAGAAATTTTGAGAAAGAAAGCGTTTGAAAGTGCGAACGTTTGAAGATATCGCGTGAGTGTGAACAAGTGAAAATAAGATTATATGTATGTGTTAAAGAGATAAATACCGGGAGAATAGGGAAAACAGTGTGTGTGTGTGTGTGTGTGTGTGTGTGTGTGTGTGAGATATATATATAGTGCTAAATTTTTGAAGGGATATTTTGTGTGTGAGAGAGATAAAATGTGAGAGCCTGTGAGAGAAAGTTTGGGAGAGAAAGTATTAGAAAGATAAATTGAGAGAGTGAGTTTGAGATAAAAGAAATTTGAGAGAGAGAATGAGTATGAAATGGAGAGCGTTCGAAAGAAAGGGATTTTAGAGAGAGGGTTCGGGTGAGACAGCGTTTGTGCGTGAGTGAGTGTTTGTGAGAGAGCGTTCAAGAGCTAGAACGTTCAAGAGAAAGAACGTTTAAGAAAGAGAGTATGTAAGAGAGTGAGAGAGTATGTCAGAGAGAGAGAATGTGAAGATTTAGATGTGGTACAAAAAACATTCCTGTACTTTGAAATAACGTTTCCTCAAAATTAAGTATCAACATGGAAACATAATTTCACTTGCTTTATTTGTAAGAATTTGAAAAATTATAATATGTGGTTCACAAGACATTACTTTTAAATATATATCCTCAAAATCAAGTGGTAAAACGAAAACAGCATATTTTTTGTAATTGTATTGTGTTAACATTTACTTAATTGAACATCAAAATCCATTATTTGAATAAAATGAACATTAAAACCCTTTATTAGAAAAAAATGAACACCAAAACTCACACTTAAATAGTTAAAATACCTTTTTTTAAACATTATTCAAGAAATATTTAAACATTGTTTGTTTACAAGAAAAAATACTTTGAAATCTTTGTATTTGCTGTCATTTTCATTAAAGATTTAAAATAAAGTATCTTTGACTTTGAAAGTAAATTCTTCACAAGTATTGGTTGAAAATAGCGAAATTGATGACGTTTATGGTGACGTCATCATAATCTTGTCAGCAGTTTGCGCCTCGTTTAGTGAATACGGAAATGGAGCAAATAATAAGGCGAATCTTTGAGCGTATCTTGGGTGAAAAGTGGCACCATTTCTAGACTTTCGCCCGAGCAGAATTGTTCCCGTTAGTGAATCCAGGCCAGTTTATCATGCGCGGAACAAAACGTATAAAGTATTTCCATGAACTTAACATCTTAACCTTTTTAATTTTCGAAAAATGCTTATTTTTTAAATATAAATTCGAACTAACAATAAAGACATTAAAATTAAAATAAATGTTTTTCTTGTTTAGGCATCTCAAATGAGATGTGCTATGATCAGCAACCATTCAAAGAGAAAATTGAGATGTGTGTGAACCAACAAATAAAGATTGAGTTATTATTTATTAGACAAAGAGGTATATTTTCTAACGTGCTAGTCGTGTTGAGCTTGACTGCTGAGGACGGGGAGATCTAGGTTCGAATCTCGGTCGGGTGAACTGGGGGTGGCTTTCCCAAATGGTTTTCCATTCTCCCTCCACACAAATGCGGGTTCACTTCCTCTAATTCAACCTTCCCAATTCCTAATCCATTAGCGTAATTAGTATTTAAAGCGTACAACCCGAACGGGTAATATAACGCGGTGCAAGATAATTAAATATATATATATTTTTTTTATTTAGAAATTTACAGCTATAGAGCAAGTAATGGTTTCTATGGTGTTTAAACAAAGAATGAAAAACTATGAAAATCAGATTTTTGTGGAAAACTATATTTTTTCCGACATCCTGAACTCCCAACATTTAAAATGTGTGGTCAGTTGTCAAAATATGTTGTCATTTCCTTGTAATTTCTATTAATGTAAATGGGCTAGTCAAATTATATATAATAAGATACCTACAGATATAATTTGGACTATCAAGCCCAGGTCTTTTGGGTATTGGTATTACATTGATAAACTAATAATGTTTGTCAATACATTTTCTATAGTCCCTTTATTAACGTGATTGATAATACAGTTACTCATTATGCCCTACCTCCACAACCCGTGGGAATAATCATGTAGTCAATCAATACACAAATAATACCTAAAAAAATTTACAACAATTTTAAAAATAATTAGTGATTTCATACTCTCAATATAAGGTGGGATGATAGGGGACGTGAGAAAAGGTCAGTGTTTTTACAGTTTTTATGGCTCAACATTTTTTTGACTAAAATAAATAAAATATTGCTTCTGTACAAACATAAAGATTTTTTTTCTCGATTCTGCTATCAACAGTTCCTGAATATCGATAATGAGCATAGCGACATTATCTAACAAACTTTATAAATGCTGAAAAAAGGTTGCCATTAAATTCCAGGACACCCTTGGTAGACATTTAAGAAATTTTTAGGTCACCATTTGATGAAAATTAAATTCTATGATTTTACTGGAGCAGTATTGTATTTATTTTAAGCAAAAAAATGTTTTGCCACAAAAACTGCAAGACCACTGAATATTCCTCGCATCCCCTTCCATCCCACCATAAGTTAAAGATAATTTTGAATAATTACTAGTACATTTGTTAATGAAGATTGTACATCTCTTAGAAAACTCAGATAGATGAAAAAGAATATTTAAATATCATGAAAGATTTTTTTTTATCACTGCGATTAATTATATTTATTTTATAATGTACTCTCCTTTTGCATTTTTTGAGAAAAATCGGTTGGTTCATTTTACTTTTGTGTGTGACAACCTATTTAGATGCACTTAAACATTTATACAGAATTATGATTCATGATTATAAAATCTCATTCATGCGCACTTTTTGCGGGATTTATTTAAAATTATTTGAATACATAAAGTTTTTAAAAAACTTTCATATATGTGTATAATAACATCGAAAACTCTTTGTGATGCATGTATTTTAAGTGAATATTCGTTTAATTGAGTATATTCTTACTATATTTTGATTTTGGTCATAACAATTCCCAATTAATTCACGTTTACACATATTTACTAATTGTACTAATATGACAAGGCTTAAGTAGTTGAATTTATATGAAATTTACCCACATTGACGTGATGGTAGAGTTTAAACCTAATTAGGAAAAAATACTCTCAATACACCCGACTGGTTTTCAAACTACGAACTCCCCCGTCAACGGAAGTCTAGTCTATTAAAGGAATGACATCTTAAAATATACAGCCAGCATAATGGTTGGATTTAAAGTATTATTGGTTTTATTTGTGTAGTGTTAAAGGTAGTAGGTGAGTTGGGATATTATGGAGGTGGTGGGTCTCTATATAAAGTAGATTAACCCCAAAAATTTATGAATCTAGTATTTTTAAAACGTATATTAAAAAATAAAATCTTGATATATTGACCAACTTATAACCAGATTATCAAATGGGGACAGTGAGACTACCTAAGAAATATACATTCCCAAGAAAAGTATTTTTTAGGTGATACTTTCTCAAATATTAACTAAACTAGACGATGGTATACTCGTATAATTTTGATGACTTATATTTGGACTTTAATTCTTTTATTTCAAGAAAAATGTTCTTCAAATTTAATCAATAAATGAAAATAGTTAACCCATATCATAGTATTTAAATAAGTTTTAACTAATATTTTCCCGATCATATAAATAAGTTTATGTTTAAGGTACTATAGTGGTAATTTTCAGACATCAATCAGTTTTCCCAACTTCAAACTGGAATTATATATATGGTTATCCATACGTCTTATACTTAAACACTGAATATTTTTTATCAAAAATACAAAATTTTCTTGGTCTAATATACCAGTTTTACTGACTTTTTATATTGATGTAGGTATAGATTAGAAAAGAACGAATACTGTTCATATTCCTCCTAACATTTAATACAAATAGGGCTTTATGAATTATATGAATTTTGAGGCGTGAAATATTTTGTAATTAGTTTTACAGAATTTCATATACTATTAAAAAGTATTTGAAAATATGAATGGACATTTCATAAAGTTAATAAAAGCTTGAAATTATTTCAAAAACTATCATAAAGTTACTTATTGGAAAAAAATATGTTTCATCTACTTCTCTTCCATGTTGAGTTATTAAATAATCTCTTACTCTCTTTCTCACTCAAATTCTATTTCTCTTTCCCCCCTTCATTCTACTCTTGTTTCGTTCACGTCCTCTATTGAACATAACAGGAGATTGAATATCGACTATTGATCTTAACTTTTCACGACACCTGCTACCGGCGACATTTTCACGCCCTCTCCCAATCATAGCCCATCACCCACCACCTCCTCCTCCGTTCCTATTCTTTCTAGTGTTGTCATGTCCATTTTTAACCTTTTTTACAGGCTTTGGAAGGACTGACCTTCCAATATCAGAGAGAAATCTAGTTATATCGGATATCGGTTTTATTGTTTTCACCACTTCTACTCCTTTTTTGGTTGTTGCAAAAAACAGTGCGTCAGTGTTTTTAAATTGATTTATTAACTCTTTACTTGAACATTTACTAAATAAGATATAAAAATAGAAATAATAATGGTTTTATAAGCTACGAATGGTTAAGTACAGTTTTAGAGCCACATTGTATTTTCGTAAAATAATAGCTCCACGTCTTACCCTGTTCAGATTATATGTAGGCCTATATGCACTAATTAAGCTATTGAGTCTAAGATGAGGAAGGTATAATTGAGAAGAAATGTGCCAGCATTACATGGAACGAGAGTGTAATATATTTAGAAACAATCCTCATTACACCCGTTCGGGATTCGAACACCAATTTCCCTGTCATCGGTAGTTAAGTATATTTAAAGAGTGATGTCTTAAACTATATGGCCACCAAATTAAAACAAAAATATTACCCTAAAAGTTTATCAAATTGTCTAAGTAATTTAAGTGAATGACCACTACGAATTTAGGGGCTTATATCTGTATTTACTAACAAATAGATAGGTGCCAGGTCAGTGCTTGTCGTGTGATTTAAGGATATCATACCAGGTTAAATTAGTTTGAATGACATATGCTCTTGAAAGTATCGTGTTTTTAAAGTGAACAGTAAAAAGTTAATATAAAAAGTTAAGTAAATAATACTTAAAGCTATGCATTTAATTTGATAACGAATCAAATAAAATTTTCAAAACTATCAACATTCAATGTATATTTTATTATATAATTTACACTTTTAGAATGGGTTGTGTACCTTTAAAACTAGAATTATTATATTTTTGGAGACCCTAGAATTGTTTACTTTCTCATATAGAGAAAATCTTAAGACTAAGAATTTGTTCACCTTCATATTATGAAAAGTATAGATATTTTATGGACCACTGAATACAAAAGTGAGTCCTTCAAATCTGTATGTCCCGTTGTCAGCCGCTTTGTCCATATATATATATGTCGGTATCTAACTGGAAAAACATCATATGTTATCTAATGGATTTATCTTAATCCTTATATGTGAATTTTGAAGGGTCATAGCTCAAGGATAAAAATAGTTTTTAGCTCAAGTTCTAAATTTAAATATAGTTTATGGACGACTGGTTATGTAAAATTCTAAATTACTTTACAATGTCAGTTACAATTTTGTTAAAATGAGTATATTGTGAGTATTTTACACTATTAATAAGCCTGTGCGTTTGTTTGTATTAAAATATATATTAAGAACACGAAATAAATGATTTTTAAAATTTTTATATTTATCAAAAATAACATTGATAATATCTTTCGATGTGTATATCTGAGATGTGGTTCAACTGAATAACAAAATAATGTGTTTGGTTTAATAAATAAAACATAAAACTCAATTTTAAAAACTAATATCACGAATGAATAACCAAGATATTATACTAATGATTATAATCAAACCAGAAATAGCGTCTATGTGCGGTTTTGTATTTTATTAACTTGACAACAGTGAAATTGGTATCAATTTAAAAGTTTAATCAAAAAACTTGTATATGAAATATATTTTTATTAAGTCAATATTTTCTGAGATATCGGCAAATATGTTAATACAATATTATGAGCTTTAGTTGTAAAGAGATACAGCAATATTCCTCCAATGCCATAGAGTAATTAAATAGAATTAGCCTAAGTCTCTCAAAAAGTTTATGTTATTTTTCTTTGTACCTCTTAGGAGAAATGTTAGTACAACAATAATCTATCTCCATTTTAGAATCAATAGTTAATATTTACATTTTTTATTGGTCAAAATTGATAAATCGGGAATTTAATAGCAATGCAATGACATGAACAAACAATTTAGTTACAAAACTTGACATATGATGTAGCTATTTTGGACAAACAAACTTATTCCTCTGTGAAGCTCTACAACATGGTTTTGATTGGAAACCCCCTCTTCGCCTTCGGGCCAGTCTTCGGTAAATCCTAATAAAACATACTCAGTTGAATATATTTGAGTTGAAAGATACATAACTGTTGTATTACATACAGTCATTCAATAAAGCGACCAATTTTATTATTACTCCCGATTATTATTTGAAAAAATTGGTATAAAAACATAATTATTAAATAAAGTCACTGTTCATTTTTTTTAAATGGCTATATGGTTTAAACGAAAGAAAGTTGCCGTTAATACATTTATTTAATAAATTAAATTATTATATAAATACAATAGATTCACTGTTATTATGAGTCATCATTATTTAAAGATTGTCTATAAAGTTTAGTAACACTGACAAAAAATAAATGAGAATCATAGTTAAACTCATAATAATAATGTTAGGGTTCAGTAGTCATAAAATGTGTAACACTTAATAACATAAATAATGTTGTCCACAATGCTTGCATACCTTCATTTACTCCTTCAGACAGACCTCCTTTTGTGCAATTAAAGCTCATTTCTTTTATCTTCTTACAGTTTGAAAGTCAGAAGTAGAATGAAAATATTTTCAAATTTCAAGGGATTTATACAAAATCTCATCCGAATATAGCTTACACATTTTATCATATCATATTGGCTAATAATAAATTTTAATTCTGCTTCGTCAGTAAATTATATGTAATGTACCGTTACTTGATCAATTGTGTCTTGATCATAGTTGCATAATGTTATGAGTAGCTCAGCGCAAGAACACTGACACGTCTCATTCTGGCGGTGGAGTTTGGAATTGAATCCCTGCTGGGTAAACTGTTGGTGGCTCTCTCTTCAGGTAAAATTCTGGAACAGTTTCTTAATCAACCAAGATGAAAACAATAATGATATTAAAATCAAACTTCTTTCTGCTTTAGAAGTGGCTCAAGGAATAAAATGGTTGTTTATAAAATAACTAAATCAGTTTTCCCTTTATCCTTGGGTAGTAATCTACCGCTACAATTTATAAATAAAAATGAAAGTCTGTCTGGCTCTGTGTATGTGTGAGTGGGTGTGTAAGTATGTGAACTTGTCACCTTACCTTAAACCAAATTTAGTTAAAATTATAAAACTATATTCAAAAAGTAAAATTGTTTGAAATGATAATACTAATATTATACTTGTCCCATTTTTCTACGCATATCTTAGAGTTAAAATATATTTTTTTTTTGCTAAAGTTATATTAACTACAGTTGTGTAATCAATAAAGATTAAAATTTATAAATCTGCGCTATTTACTATTTCATTCTGGAAATGTTGCCACGTTTATATTTACATTTCCTTCCTGTCTTTGATTCTCTAAGGATTTCCAACCAAAATATTCTAGGTAAAAAAAATACATTTTCTTACTTGTTATTAAATTGACAACAGCAAGGGATTAATACATTTCATTTAAAATATTCATTGCACACGACAGAAACAACCAAGTTTTTTAAAATTATATTCATCATTATTATTTAGGTCATGTGAGCTGCACACGTATTTAAGCGGAGCTCGTCTGGTATGATTCGTTGAGGAGGTAGGGGTTCGAATACTGTCCTATTAAGCTGAAGGTATTCCCATCACTCCCTCCACAAAAATGTGGGTACGATTACCCCTTATAGATACCTTCATTACTCCTACATCATTAGCTTATTCAAATTATTGCATGGGCGGTAATAATTACATTAATTAAATATATATATATGTACTTTCTATCAAAAGATATTGAAAAGGTTATTATTACCAATTTTATTCACTATATGGCGCAGAATGAAAGTGATTAATAAATGAATACAGATGGATATAAGTTTATTTATCATAATAATTTAAATAGCGTTGTGCAAAATAACGTAAGTGACGCGTTTCAGAGTAATAGGTTAATTTATCCTTGATTAGAAATCTACCGTCACAATTCATAAATAAAAATGAACGTCTCTCTGACTCTTTATGTGTGTGTGTGTTTGTAAACTCGCCATCTTACATTAAATCAAACTTAGTTAATTTAAAAACGCCATCCAAAGAGTGAAACTGTTTGAAATAATATGCTTATAGTGTTTTACTGAACCAAATGCTGGTACACATTATACCTGGCCTAATTATATCAAATGGAAAATATAATCGATCAGCTTTAACTGATTTTTTACTTCACCTTATTTTTCATTCCCACAAATGGGGGGTGCAATGAAGTATTTTATTTGATGAACGTTCTAACATATGTTAGCTGTGCTAAGGATATCGAGCTTCGAATCTTCTCTACACGCCATATAAATGTCAGGCTCATTTAATTATGGTGGGCAGGGGGGATGTTGGAGTCAAATCCCTGCCGGGTAAACTGTTGGTTGTTGTCTCTGCAGGTAAAATGGTGTAACCTTTTCTTAATCATCCTTACCACATTATCTTACTTATTATATAGACGCTTAGCTAGAAAGAGTGCGTGTAGCTCATCTAGTTATGATGGGTATGTCGTGGGTTCATACCTCTGGTGAGTTGTACTGTCACTAATTCTCATCAAGTGGTTTCTTGTGTAACTCATCTAGTTATGGCAAAGAGGGACCACGTTTCGAATCCCCGGTGAGGTGTACTGTCACTAGTTCTCCCTAAATGGTTTGCCTCTCCCTCACTCTACGTAAACGCTGGAGAATTTATACATTACTCCTCCCTATCACGTAAAATGCTCGAAAGTTTTCTTAATCACCCCTTCGCAATATTTTAATTATTATAGTCAGAAATAATTAGTTTAATCAGAAAGGGCGCGTGTAACTCATCTATCTATGGTAAGAGTTCGAGGTTTCAAGTCCCCACTGAGGTGTACTGTCACTAGCTCTTACTAAATGGTTTCCCTCTCCTTCACTCCAGGTAAATGCTGGAACATTTTTATCTTACTCCTCCTTATCTTCACCAACAGTGGTCCATGTTGGTACGGCTGTCAGTGAATGTGTCCCTCTGGTAGATAAGGGTACAGTATGCTGTGAAAGACTGCTATCAAACCACTGTTGTCATGTGTTTTAACCCCTCTTCACACGAAAATACTGTTAAACATCTCACCCAGTTACTTTTCAACAGTACAAGACCCTTGGCTCACTATAGTTCTGTCCCTCTTTCAAACATAATACATTAAAATTTTAGAATAAGTGTGCACCACTCCACACTACATGATGTGGATACATTACGTTGAGGCTACGGGGCCTGTACCAGTGGTTGAGGCTACATTTTTAAGGTGTCGACTGTAGCAGTAGTACCACAAAGATACATGTCTTCAGGGTGTACACGTTAAGTGATTATTATTGAGCTAGCAAATACTTTCCTGATTGAACATGCTTAGTAAAATCATAACCGTATAATGAATGCCCTGGGATGGGTATTTGTGGGCCTTACTGCCCAGGAAATGTCACGTGCTAAGGTTTTAGTCTCGATAGTTTTTTTTTACTCGTTAGTAATAAGGCTTCGAACTATCAAGATTATGTGCTCCACTGCTCTCAGTCTGTGGATTCTGAGGGACTAGACACAATCACTGGCTGTTTGATTATGCTCCCTGCCTTATGAGGTGGGCAATGTCCCGAGTCGAACCCTCTGCCCTCATTGTCTAGACTAAAGAGAATAGCTGGCACGTCTTGGGAGGAGTGCCTGACGCTCGAGACTGCATAATCCCTTCCCAAAACCCTGGGGCACACATTAAAAACTAATTGGAGCCTTAAAATCTAATGAGCACATACAAATCAAATGAACCATGAACCCTGGATGGTGGCTATAATACTTTTGGGGTGGCTTAATAAAAATGTGTGATGTGGTAGCCCTCCTCCTGTCTAACGATGCAGGGCTGGCTAATGGGTCAGGGGCTTGGTTTCGGGAAAGTGGATGATACACCAGTAACAACCACATGGTGTTGGTAGGGAAATAACGGTAAATCCACTGGATGAGAACATAAGGTCAATTGACATCACAATATATATCTCTCACGGGGAATAGTCTCAGGGCTGGAACGAGGTCTGGGCCACAGCCAGTATTTTACTGTTTGAAGATGTTTAGTATAATCACCACCAAATGGAGCACCCGGATGTTAAAAATTACAGCAAGACATCACATTATGTATGACAATCGTCGAAAGATGATACTTCCCTTCCCTTATGAGCAGCCTTGGGGCACACATTAAAATCCAATGAGAACATATTAAAATGAGGAACGACGGTGTGGGGAATAAATTATGAATGTAGAAAGGGGGTCAAAATTCTAGGGGGGAAATCACAACGCTGTTATGAGCGATGTAAGGGAATTATAACCATAGCTCTAGCAAACAGGATGTAGTGAGTGATTTGACTCGTTAGATAAAGTGGGTTTCCAATAGGGCAGTCCATCTACTAACGTGTTATGTGTGTAGTATTATTCAAAGATTTTGTTTAAAGCATGTTATTTAAAAATAAAATATTTTAAAAATCTTTATTTATTAGTAATCATTAAAAGAGTAATAATAACTATGATAAAATAAATTTAAACCTAAACAAAGTTTGTGCAACAAGGTGATGGGCGCCCAACTTAATTCGGGTTATTTCATTAATAACTATTTTCACCGCCTTAATATTGAATGTGATTTTCTTAAATCTTAATTTTACCAATAAAAAGATAAAAATTGCAATCTAGTTAGTCAGATAGTATTACGTGACAATATAAATAGTAGTGACTTTTACATTGATTTAAAGGATTTAATTTCTTGCAAGGGTCAAAATTTATAAAATAGAAATTTACTAACAATGTGATAACCATGAGATATGCAACCCCTAATAAAATGCTGAACATTTTTAAATGCAAGTCAAAATTTTAATACGAAGTGTTGACCCTTGGTGATCCTATAGCGATATTTTCTATTGGTCCAAATATACAAATGAAAACATTATTTACTAAAAATATTATTATAAATATTAAACCGTGAGTCAAAAGTGTTTTACGTATGTATAACGCAAATTGGTCCTGGGCTCGCTAGTGTATATTATATAACGAATTTTGAGTAAATATATCCATTTTTATACAATAGAGCGAGAAAGTCCGTGCGAAGTTCCGTACAAATTATTTTGTCACTCTTTCGTGTAACATACTAACAAATATTTACTAATATTTGGGGCAACTGTTTATTATTTATATAATAGCTTGTATATTTTATTTATAAATAGTTGGCATAGCTTCAAAAGGTAACGTAACTTGAGAGAATTTGGAAACAATGCCTTAATCATGTAATCTAAATTTCCCTGGGAATAGATTTTAAAAACCACATTATGAATCACAATCAGCAAATCATTCTTTGCTCACGTGGATTGGATTCTAATTCTAGTACTTCCCAGTCAACGATAGCTAAGTGCAATCTTAAACAAAAAGCGCTCGTTGAACACTGTAGAGGGTAACTTCAGTGGTAGTATGGTCTAAGGCTCTCTTAATGAAGTAGATTAGACAACCGAGACGGGGAGATTGAGGTTCAAATTTAGGTTAAGTGTACTAAGAGTGGGTTTTTTTCAAAACTGTTTCTACTGTCGCTCTCTCTCCTCTAAATATAGCATTCCTAGCACCTTAAGCCATTAGTGTAATTAGTACATTAGCGTCTAGCTCAAACAAGTAATAAGACGCGGTGATAAAAAAAAACCAACTGTGGATGCCTACACATACGATATCATAGGTGTAATTAGTAAAAACCACTCTGAAAGAAAATTTATTTCTAGTAAATAAACTATAAAATGGATTAATTATATTCATATCTAAAGTGTTGACGTGGTTATAACACTGTAGCCAAACCCAAAGTTACCCTGGGGTTGAACATCAACTAATAGCACAGGTATTAATTTGTGTTTTAAAACAATTTTTCAAATATTTATTCATGCAAATTTTCCTTTAATTGTTCCTTATATCGGTGGTCCATGCAGGGGGCCACACCCCCTAAGATCTTGGATAGAAAATATTCAAAAATATTGATGCCAATATTTAAATGTTGCAAAGAATGACTGACTCCAACACGCCCTTTGCTTCATTAATGACCTAATCGATAACTTTCAACATGGCTCTAATCTTCAGAAAAGCTAGTATCTTAAAACTAAAACCCTCCGAGCAAATATATTATTAAGTTTAGTATGATAACCTTTATTTTTATATTAAAATTACAAATTTGTCTATGCAAATTGTATTTTTTCTTACAAATTGTATTTTTATAGTAATAATTTAATTAATTAACCATAATTTGTAAATACTAGAAATGTTATTATTAAAACTATTTTAAATTAAAATCTTGATTAACTAAAATTATTAAATCTATATTTGAAGGAGCCAGATGCAAACATATCGCCCAATTCAACAACAAGCCGTATATCCACCCTATATTAGAAAGTATAGTATAATTATGAGCTATATTAATTAAAGTCTCTTCAGAGTAGGAATTGTTTTCTGAAAGGCCCTTTTCCCTACCAGAAATCTATTATATAGTAGGATATTGGTTGGAAAAAACCTTCGAGAGAGTAATTCCTACCATGAATGGAGTATAGCTTCAGTTTTGGGACTTATACTATTTGTGTGTACCGAGACAGATTAAAATAAAATTCTTAGGCAAATAAGTTTGACGTCAAGCTGTATATAAATGGCCGATTTATCTTGATCATTGTCCACAGGGAAGGATAGATTTTTGCAAACAAAATGTATAAAAAAGGTTTAAAAACTTGAACCTCTGTACTATTAAATTTAAAAAACTTTTATATTTTTCGGATTTAAGAGCAGTTTTTTTTATTGGTGATGAAATTTAACTCTAGTCGAATTTCCATAAAATTGTCAAGATTTTCTTAAAATAAACTTAGGGTAGTAAGAATGGGCAAAGGTTCACTATATATGACTTTGAACGGTCAAAAATGACATCATCCCTCTAAAGAGGCAGCTATAGAACACAAAGATCGGCTTGTGTCTACATGAAAGCAGCTCTAGTAATTGTTTTAATTGTCTTTCTATGGAAATCCTACCACAATAAGCACCACATTACCAACGGGGTCATACCATATTAAGTAATTGCATGTTTATCTCTCTTGACACATATTTGCTGCGAGAACCACGGTGGCTTATATTATTTTGAAACTATCTCTGAAAGCAAGACTATATGAAGAATAGTGGTACAGGTCTCGGAAAGTTTGTTTCGCACAGTTTTGTGTGAAGGGAAAGACGTAAGCTCCACCCATGAAACGAAGTGAGGAGAATCCACAAACATTCCTCAAGACTGTCATCTGTCTCAACTTTCCCCCTCCTTCCTCCCTATCTGGCGAACTTTAGTTGACAGTCATTAAGGTGAAGTAAGCTTCTAATTACCACTGAAACTCGACTCTTTACCTCATTCCATCTTCGCTCTGGATCACTATTGAAATAGGAGGTGTCAAACACAAACTAGGATAATACTCCTGTAACATAAAATTATACCAAAGATTAATTGCATTTAAACTCTGGTAACAAATAATTATCATTACTATTTAAAAGGAAAATAATCTCTTTAATCATATCATACACTAATATCCATATTTTTCCAGTACTGTGCACACAAATTTGTGTAAAATAAGCATCGTCATATTAGGAGCCTAATTCTGACGAAAATATTCGGAAATTGAGATCAATGAGTCTTCCGGAATAAAGAAAGTGATATATTACCTTGATAACTAGTTTTATCACGTGCTCTAAAGGATATCTTGGTGTAAAATACACCATTATGTGAGGATATTACTGCCCATGTGTTGAAATTGGTATATATATAATTCACAACACCTTGTTTCCTTGTTTCACTTCACGACAGACTTCTGAGCATTTGTATGCATCTTTAACTAACGCCAGAAATTCCTCTGTAATGTTAAAATGTCCATCAATACCACGGATAAAAATGGAAAGTTGTACAGTGTCATGAATTGTGTGCTTTCAATCATGGCCAATGAAAAGGTATTCAGTCATATTTTTCTTTTTTATATTTGTTTAATGTTTGATGCCATTTCTTCTTTTCATCGTGAAAATGTAATTCGATTAAGATTGATTATTATTGAAATATTTACTTTTCCCCCAGGAAAAGTTATATTAGCCACATCTGCCAGACATTCTTTAATTAACTTATAATATTTGTATGTCCTCATTTTTTTTATTAAACTATTATATATGCTACTAATTTTTTTGAGTCATCATTCACTTTTCAAAAAAGCTGTTGTTGGCTTGTTAAATTACGATGACTTTCCTCTACCATTCTTCCTTGTTCATTTTGCCCAGTACAATAGCTGCTTTTGCCAGAATGTTTTGTATCGTAATGTCTCTTCACGTTGTACCCTGTTTGTTTTAATAAACTATTTCGCTTTGCCCTGATACCCTATTATAAATAAATATCATTCCATGCCTCCAAAAAGATATTGCACTTATAAGCTACTTTACGTTTTCTTACAGATATTAGCATAACATGTTACAAAATAAATAAATCATTCCAAGTCAAACGGGTTTACTATAGTTAAAAATTGTAGTATGAAGTATGCACGAATTTGCAACAAATTATTAATGGCTGAACTAGCTAACGTTACTACAAGGGCTTTAGCTTGCGCAAGCTAGTAAGTTGCCTGACTCATGCATTCGCAGACAGCGTGTGTCACTCACTGCCCCTAACATCTCTCAAACCTGGATAGTAAATCATGGTACAATTTATTAATTATTCATTCGAGTGTTGTTTTGTACCTCAAATTGATTAGGCTTAACTGTAGAATACGTGATAATGTTTTTATTTGTTAGGTTGTACAGATAATGTAAATAAATGGAAACCACAACGAATAAATGGGTGATAAAACGAGAAATTGTTTGTTTCTGGTGGATTACCGATCATTATTTTAAATTATTTCGACCACTCATGGGCCGCACAAAGTGAGGTTGTGCACAGCTACTTTGAGGCGTCACTCTCAATGTAGACTGGACTGCCGATGTTCAAAATCTGGTAAGTTTTACTGAAGTTAGTGTTTCTTATATGTTTTTTGATTATTCTTCTATATATATGTGAGTCAATTATCTCTAAATTCCACCGTCCTATAAACCTACTCCATTAGAGTAGCTAATTTTTTTAGTACAACCCTAATGTCTAATGAAACGCAGTAGGTTTCATAAAAAGTAATATTCTAACATATTATATAAAACGTGAATTAATGAACCAATATTAATCAACTGTTTAGAAGACACCTATAATAGATATTCACCTCGAAGTAGTAAAAAATCTTCTTGTTTAATTAATTTTTGCCTTATATCAACGATGTAGAGATACACTTTAATGTTGGATATTATTTGTTAGAACTGTAAACATCTCATCTAAATATAAGGAAGCGAGGCGGGAAAATCAGTCAAGAAGTTTACCTGAGAATAACAATGTTTTATTTTATTAAGAATAACTCCGTTAGAGAATGGATGTTATCGACTTTACAATACATATAAAAACAAATAAATATATTCGGTAGTAAAGCTAGCCGTCAGTACAACTAGCGTATTCAACATAGGAATGCGATAAACACAATAATAAATCCCAACGTATACATATATAGCTTCAGCATGGAATTCTAAGGTTCATAGTTTGTATAACTCGCGCATATAGTGTGAAATGGAATATACTCCATTTTAAATCTTACCAAACATATATATTGCTTTAACATTAGAACTAATAATTAGAAGTTAAATATACATGTACCATTAAGTGAAACGCTATAAACATTGTGTTGACCAGCAAGAATTAGAGAAAAACCTATCATTGGACCAAGTCCAAAGACTTAGTTATAAGTGCCCTGAGCTCAACATTAGGAAAAGTAACTAAAATAATCCCACATACAACGCTATACGTTAACGACACCAAAAGAAGGGAAGGGTGGTACGCCCGAGACTCAAGTTTCACCATAGGGCGGCCAGAATATATGTATATATATATATATATATACCAAATAATGTAATATTGTATATAATTGCTATCTCACACAAGGAGATGAAAGGTGACCACAGTTGCAATGAACCGCGCAAAAAATCAAAACATCACAAAGTTAACTTTTCAAAGAATTTAAGTTCAAAGCAATAATTTTGAAAAAGATGAATTTTGGTTAATAAATAAAAGATCCCGGCTTAAAGTTGCTGCCCTCACCTTGGTCAGTCAATGGTACAATGAGTGACCACTGAAAACAAACGTCCTAATAGATACCCATAATTGTATTCACAGAGAGAAGGGGAAAGGGAAGGAGGGGTAGGAGAAAAGAACACAAACACAACAAGCAAAATAGGAACTGGGAACTCGTAGAAGGATCCAGAACGTTACAGTGGTGGAACTCGCAACTCGATGCGGCTCACGCGGAACCTCATTCTTTTGTTTCCGGTTGGGCGTGGATTGATTCCCGAGCAGTCAGTCGAACGAAAGCTCCACTTAGTCAGTTGAGTAGAGTGTCATAGAGCGGAGGTCAGTCCACGTGCTCTAGTGTTGGAGTTCATCGAGGGGCAAGGGGTGAATGTTGCCCCATTTGAATTAACATGATCTAGTAACTCGTTTCAGGACCTCATTAATTTTAGTTTTTGGTGCCACAATTATTACTTCCTGTTTAGAATACATGAATATTTACACAATAGTGGTAAAGATAAAAATGGAAAAATAAATTGGAAATAAAATCAAATTCACATGTAATGAGCGTAGGAATCTCTTAAAGAAAAGACAAACTTAGTTCACACGATCGAGGCTCAAACCTAAATCTTCCAGCCGTTGCAAACTGGTATATTTCAAGAGTTATAACCTAGACGATGACACCACTGATCAGATTTTTTTACTATTTTTATTCTAACTTTCTTTGTATTTAGCCATTATTTTCCTTGTAAAAGGAAGAGCTAGTTATATGATTATTTTTATAAAGTGGTTTTCAGTTTTAAGGTATTGTTTGAATTTTAATTTTAACTGGCCCATTAACAAATTTAAATCTTTGAATAAATAATATTATTTATTAGGTTATGTGAGCTAAGCAACATTGATTAAAATAGACAAATATATATTTATATAAAAGCAGTTGCTTGTGAATGCTAAATATGGCAATATTTATGAATAATCCTATTAATGGAAACGATTTTATTTCGTAAATTATATGATAGAATAGGCAGCTGAACAGTATTTCTTACAAGACAGTAGATTATAATTTTATGTATAACATTTATATATTTATTAGTAAGCCCCTAGTCAAATTCAAACAATTCATCTTATAAGCACGATTAATTATAACCAGAGAAGCCGAAAATGTAACATAACAAAAGTTTTACGATGCATATTTGGCCATATCGATGCCAACATCAAATGGGAAAATATGTGCTACTTACAATATTGTGGCTCGCAGAGCACTTCAAATAACATGTGTACGAAGATCCTCTCTGTCTCACGGATGTTGATGATTTCATGCAATGCTTATAAAATTTCATGTCGACAACGATACGTTGCGTTTTGTGCGGAATAGTCAAATGTTGACTCTCTCGAAATACAGGTTGGGTGTTTTAGATATTTACTAAAGGACTAGACTGTACTATAATGGATAGGTCTAAAAAATTTTTTTAACAAGTTTACACCTTTCATTACCTTCCTTGGAAGCTATTGTGTGTATCCTTGACCAAGTTTGCGGTTGTGTTTATTTTATTTTAAATTAAGCTTCATACGAATTTAATTCGTTTACATTTTTGTCTGGTTAATTTTCTAGGAATCGCACAACTATGATAAATTTTGTGAATTTGTATACACCTTGTTTTATATTTAAAATATATCTAAAATTCTACCTAACCTCAAAGTTCATAATTATTTAATGAGACGATGCCCTCCTTGATTTTCTAATGTTCTAAGGCGTCATTCTCACAATATACTGGACTGCATATGATTGAAAGATCAGGGTTTAAACCGTGGCTAGGCGTACTGTGGCGGGGTTTTCCAAACACAGTTCTGTACTCCCTCTCAACTCAAATGCTTGTACAATTAATCTTCATGCAACCAACCTTATTTCTTAGACTCTAGTGCAATTAATTCACTAACCCAAACGATTAATAAATTGTGGCAGTAAAAAAAAAGTTAATATATAATAGTAAGTTTTATAATAATGTAATTTTTTTTTACAAGAAACACAAACTTTCTTTTAAACATGTCCTAGTATCCGTTCGATCTATATACAATTCACAAGCATATTACTAATTTTGTAGGGATGAGGAAGGAAGAACTTGGAGAAATTTCCTCCATTCGCGTGAAGAGAAATAGGTAAACCGTTAGAGAAAGATTACCTTAGTACACCTGATTTCTATTAAAGCTCCCATTTTTTTGCCTTTGGCAAGTCATCCAATTAGGACCATGCGACCACCGAAGTGAGTCATGGAATTTTAGGATGGATTGAAAAACGTTATATAATCTAATTTCAAAATAGAACAAACGTTGGGCACCAAACCATGCAATATTTGTTTTTACTCGATACTTTGTTCTTTCTATCTTGGTTGAGTTCTTTTTTTCTAGGTTTGATATATCTCCCAATGTTTCTGTTATTTAAAAGGATGCGAAAAAAATACCAGATCAAAAAATTTGAGAGTAGTGCAAATACATGTTTTATAGTTTCCAATTATTGATTCAAATGACTTCTACCTGTCTCAAAACAGTAGGCCCAATGCCTTCCTAATTAGAGCCGGTACATCTTAACCTTGCCTTACACCTTCAATAATACTGTGCACTATTGCGTATTAAACAATAATATATACCGTGTAAGATTGAAGGTTTGTGCCAAAAATTGAAGATTGTAAAGTACCCTCAAAGTCATGTTCATGGTAAAATGGCAATTGCCATTTTGTTTATAACGCTAAACAGTATTAAAAAATTAATATTATTATCATTAGCACCACGTCTTACTACCCGTTCGGGTTATACGCACTTACGTTAATGTGTAATGATAAGGTTATTGTGAGATGAAATGGTGGACCTACAGTTTAACATGGGATCCGAACCATGGTGGAGGCCTGGCATTCCACACATTCACAGGTTGTGATGCTAATTTTTTTTTTAAAAACTAGCACAGAAATTGAGAGAATTTATTTGATTTGATTTTTCCATTCAATAAACACTCAGAATTTTTAAAATTGAAATCCCGTTTTATCCCATTGTCTATACTATAAATGTGTAAAGTTTCAGTTTTATAGGCCATCTAGGAGTTTCTGGAAGGTTTGGAAAAAAGCACACATACATTAGGAAATTATATAAAGAAATATCTTAAAATAGTAGTTAACAACCAATTTAAATTAACACAAAATATACAAATTAACATAATTCTTTAAGGTCAATAGCACTCAGCTTAAAATGTTTATCTTTTGCACCAGTATTTATAGTGTCTTGCTAGTACATTAATGAAACTATAAACAAATTCTAAACTGTTGCAATCACAGATTTGGTTCAAACTCATGTCATCATACACCCATAATCAGCCTCATCACTCCCTTGAACATAAAGGTGGAATAATCAGTGACATACCACTTATCCATTGTGTATTTAATACTCAATAAATGTTTAACACCCTGTATATCTATGCAGTATACATCTATCTTTTCTATTTTCACAACCAGTATCAATCCTGCAATTTCTTCTTGTCTGTCTATTCCTCCTTATACCGTTTCACTTAAATGGTACACTAAGGGTGAGGGGAAGAGAATTGATTCGTGGAAAACGTCGTTAGCTTTGATTTATATTCCTAGTGAAGGTGATTTTCATGTCCAATCTTCTCGGTCAGCTGCATCGTTCTTCATATTGTCAGCTTTATCCCACACGTACAAACGAGAGAAAAAAATTCCCTCTATTCCTAACCTAACTTCGTACTTCTTTTGTTGTATACCTTAGTTTCTAAAGTGGGCTATATGACTTTTATTACTTGACTTTGAAATTATTTACGATGCAACAATAATGTAAGACTTTAAATATATGCCATTTAAAAAAAAAATATTTCACACAATAGGTTTTGAGTTATTAAATTAATTATTTAAATGAGTAATTTGAATAAAAAATAAATAAACTATTAATTTTCATCACTATTTTAATAATGCTTTAAACCGATCCAGTAGCCACATGGTTTGAGGTGTTCCTATGTTATACTAGTCTGCCGATGTCAGAGAGATTGGGGTTTTAATCCAGTTTGGATTTACTAAGGGTTGTTCTTCCAAAGTGGTTTTCCACGCAAGTTCAGGTACACTTCCTCTCTATTCAAGCTTCCTCTTCCTTGAATAATTATCCTAGTGCGTATAACTTGAATATAAAATAAATCGTGGTGGTAAGAAAATATTAACCAAAATGGTTTCCAAAGAATCTTCGTAATATGTAGGCATTTGTTGGACGGGGACTATCTTTAGTACCGCAGCTTAATTTTGGATTAATACTAAAGTAGATAATTCCACGTACTCATCTAGTTAATTAATAGGCAGGTATCTCTTTCTTTATTTATATTATAAATAACTTTAAAAAAGCTGTTATAATAGAGTGGCATTTTATTACGGTAATTTAAATGTCGACCCAGTAGTATAGTGGTCACAAGCCCTGGCTGCTCACTTATAGGCCCTGGGCTCAATTTTCAGCTTTTACCAGGGAGTTTTTCTCGAAAGATGGAATAATTCCCATGGTCACCAAGGTTTAGTTAATTAGACCCGAGTTTGGTTAGGATCTTCAATGGCTCCACCCTATAATATTCACTATAATTATCCCCTCCCCCTCACCGGGATATGGAAAGAGACTCCATGGAAAGACTGTACGATTAGTACATCTGGGCCTTTCCTAGGCAAAGGTACATTAGTACTGACAAAATTTTCCACAAACTGAGCCAAAGATTGTTGTAGCTCAGACACGCAATATTATCATCAATTTAAAAAGTTAGTATTTTTTTTAAAGGTTCTCAAGACATAAATCATTTATATCCCCCTGTAACTGATAGCACAAGACTGTGCTGATAGTTTATTAAACAAACCCTCTTATCGGGCTGCAGAGTGGGGTGAGGAGATAGTCTGGTTTGCTGGTGACATGAATGTCAGCAATTTGAATCTCAGTTAGATGTAGTAGTGAGACTATTTTTTTTCACTGTATCATGTCACTCTCTCTCTCTTTCTCTTTCTCGTTACACAAATTATAGTTAATTCTCTAGAATTATTATTCCTCATCCCCACACATAAGTGTGGTTAAATATTTACCCGCATCAGTGATCCCGTGATCTATGGCATCTCTCTAGTGTTGGACTGGATTTTCAGTAATAGGGAGGTTGGGGTTAAAATCCCGGTGGGTGTAGTGAAGATAGTTTTTAATAAATTGTTTCCCACTTTCTCTACAAGCATATTTGAAAACATTTATTATCTTGTTTTACCTTACTCATTTCTAATCCATTAGCGTAGTTCATATATTTGTATAATCTTAATGGGAACTTGGACGTGGTTGGTAAAGTGTTTGCGTGGGAGGGGGGATGTTTATCGAGAAATGTTTCCGCCAAACAGATACTAAATATACAGTTAGTAATAATTTGAGAGGCTTTAGTCAATATGGATAACTTATTTAGCTCACATGTAGATAAAGAATTTCATCGCACTATCCTCTGAACAATAGAATCGTACAGTTCTACGTTTAGTCAATAGGGGTTTTACCAACTGTTGGGCTAAATTGGGCAGTTGTAAAAAGTTACCAATAGACATATTCATATACCTAGTTATACTTGAGGAGGCGCTAGATACGTAATTTTTGACCTCTGTCTATCACGCCTCTTTGAGTATATGTTCATGATAACAATGTTTTAGCATATTCTACAACTGTCAAGCGGGGATTTGATAATTGGCAAATAAGGCCAGAACACATTTATAGACCCATTCATTATTCCCAATTGCTATCAGAAATGCCCAGAGTTGCCTAAGGTAAACCCCTTTCTTTACTTCAAACAAATATAAAAAAAACTCTTCATTTTATGTATTTCCAAGCAGTTTTAAATTAATTAAAAAATCAAAATATTAAAATTCCGTCTTTGAGGTGCATATTTTCGTTTACAGGGGCTGCTAAATAAATATATGACGAATCTCATCATGTCAGGCAGACACAAAACTCTTCATTTTATGAATATAGTCAATAATTAAATCAAGATAATTTATATTAAACATGTTTTATTGATTATTCTATCTATAGCTCGGCTATAATAAAGTCTTAGCTTTATATTTGTGGTGATTCACTGCATGATAATGGAGTAAGCAGTTAAAGAACTAGTATATAACCAAACAGAATATATTACCAAGGGATAAAAAATGTAAATGAACTGCAACTCAAACTAACTTCAACTTACTAGAATTCATCGTAAATTGGCTAGGAACATTTATATCAGCCAATGAGAAAATGTGTTATTTTTTCAAATATAATAATTGATTCTGGCTCCAGAAAGATAGATATGATAATTTTATATTAAATAATAATTATAGAGGATTAGAATCCACTTACCTAGTAGAAAAAAGCAAACAACATATTGTTTTATTATTTTGTATGTTAGGCCAATTTTTATCAATTATGCTCTATTTTATTTAGAGGTCAAATTACTAAAGTAAGGTTACCTAGTCTTTAAGCTCAAATTAATTATTATTTAGCACCGCGTCTTACTACCCGTTAGCACTATACGATTTTAAACTCAAGTGATAACTAGAAGAGCCTACATATAACTTAAATGGACTTAATTTTTTCTTGGCAAGATAAAATTTGTATATCTAGGATTGTGTAAAGCAACAGCAAAAAGAACATACCCAATCATTTTATTTCCAAATTCAATCGCAATACAGACAAATAAATTTTGAGCCAACCAGTATCCAAACCTAAATCTGTTTGTTGAAATTGTTTTTGTTTTTTTAAGAAAAAACGTGTCCACGTAGTCATGAAACGTTGATAGCCCTCGAAATCTTGGGTTTGATTTTCTTACGATCAGAATACTTTCTCTACCCAATGGGTAGGAGCAATTACAAATGGTACAATACGTTACTTTCTACCAGAAGTCAAGAATATTAATTTTAGCATCATAGATTATAGTAAGATGTACAGGCGATTCTACTGTACATTTAGCTTCTAGATCGTACAGCTGGCAACGCTGCTATAAATATAGGAAGGACCTTGATGATATTCCCACGTCCTCATTTTCCACCGGGAGAGAAGGGGAAGTGGGAAAAGGATTGTTGAGGAGGAGTACAGCGAGATCCAACCGGTAATAATTGAGAGTCCAACTCGGGGACTCTGTTCCGTTTTCTGATGGATTGGCGTTCTAGTTTAGTGGTCAAAGGAAGAATCCATTCAATCGAACTTTCTCCCTTTCCACTCTCTAACCCTTAACCCCTCTATAAAATCTTGACGTCTTTTGCTTGTAAAAGATCCGTGGGAAAAAAGAAACACAATATATTGATAAAATAATGTTCAATTTATTGAATTTGGTCATGAAATTTGATCAAATCGGGAATGGGTTTAGATTCTTGCATTTTATCAAACATATCTGAAATCATCCCACTCAAATCCTTATTTTGGATTGTTCATATCTTTCCAATGGTTGCAATTGATAACGAAATACTTATACTAACATTCCCGCTGGTGTTAAAACAATTACAATTTATTTTACACCGTGTGCCACTATACATTTGAGTAAACAGATACTTACTTGATTGTGCTAATGAATTAGATATGGGAAAAGGATAAGAGGAAATGTACCTGCATTTGCGGTGGGTAAGAGTGAGTAAAAAGTCAACTAAACAGGACTCAAACCTCTACATTATTATCACCAGCAGTCCAGTCTTTTTTCTTAAATATAAATAAAATAAAATATTCTAAAATACTAGTGGTTTTATTATTATTATTATTACTATTTAAAGTGCATTTTCTGAATTCAATCATTATTTTAGCAGATAACTTATGTCAATTCACTGGTGTGAAATAAAATGCATCACTGTCACGATTAATAATGATTTCTACAATTCCAGAGATTAATCCCAAGACTTTTAGAAAGTGAACAGATAAAAATGGTCTAAGATGTTTGTAAGTTTTAAAGTGAGCAGGTTTTAAGCCTGCCTTTGACAGGCTGATTTAACGTAAGCTGAGTATTCTATGTCAGAGTTCGGTAACAAATCCTTTCCGCTGATACCTTATTCATCGCTGTAGGCTTTGTATTAGTTGAGAAAAAAGGATGTTGACAACATAGATAATATACAGGCCTTTGATTATTCAATCATAATTCAACTAACATAAATGGAAATGGTTTCACACTTATGTACTAATTACACTAATAGGTTAAAAATAAATAATAAAATAAATAATTTATATAGATACACCCGCATTTACGTGGAAGGGGTATGGAAAACCATTTAGGAAATACCCTCCTCAGTGCACCCAACCTGAATCGAACCCTGATATCTCCGTCTTTGGCAGTTTAGTCCAACACGAGACTAGCACTTTAGATCACACGACCACCAAAGTGGGTATGTTCTTAGCTAACTACTTATTTTGTTCAATGGGAAATTTCACTGATTTGTTTTTTTAAGTTAAGGTCCATAATGGGGCGCTTGAGAAAGACCAGGGCTACTAAAAGCTATAACCAACTAGGGCTAATTATTCTAAGATGAGTTGAAATTTTTGTTTCCTTTACCATAAAGAATATTACAAAAAATATCTGAAACCGTAAATAATCGTTTTCTTCCTCTTATTACGTTTTGCACCGTATTTTTTAAGGACTTGTCCCAAGGTAAGGTGAAGTGGAATACATATTATGATTTAGACAGGGTTGAACTTTGTTTAACGATTACAAAGTTACTAATATCGTTTTCATACATTCATACGGCAAGTAATACGATCTGCAGCTGTCATTTTAATAGTTAATAACAATATCTATAAAATAATACTAATACTATAGTAATATACTAGCAATGAGACCACAAAAGAAAATCTGTATTTTCTAAAATTTCCTTCCACCTCGGGTCTTAACAATAGTTTAAATGACTATGTGAAAGCTACATTTATAAATTGCATGTGGAAAACCAAACTTAGTGCTCTCTGTAGGGAATCATACCTTTACCTAACTGTCACCAACATTTCAAGCTGTTGCGAACCTGACGTCTTTAACTATGTAGACTTATGACATAAAGTTAACCTAAGTATGGTCTTTATAAATAATTTAAGCCTTAATCATAATTTCCTGTATATCCTTATATTAAGATATCACTATGTACTAGTGCCTTAAATCTAGCTAGAGAATACACTTACATCTTTTATACGTATTACCAATAGGAATTGAATAAAATTCCTTTTAGCCCACACAAAAAAAGGCCAGACCAATAAAAAGTAAAGTTACATCATATTTATTTTCGAATTGAGGGATACAAAAACTTTTTTTTTAATATGGTAACGTTATATTTTCAATCCAGGATAGTGTTATTATATAAATCTTTAAACTGAAATATTCCTCTGGTGGAAAATATATAAATATGAATTTCTGGTCAATGTCAAATCTGTCCAAGTAGCTAGTGATAAATGTGAGATACACGAAGAGAAAAATGTCAGTCAATACAAGTAATGGATTCCTGAACGTTTCTACATTTATCAAATAAAAGTTGTTTTTTATTGAGATATGTGACGTCTCAGTAGAAGATGGTAGCTCTGACAACAAACTTATGGTATCATTTTTGTATCAATTTGAAATACTTAACTTATATATGCAATTTATTTCCCATTCCTTGTCTCTTTGGCCCCGTATACATATATGAATGTGTGTTTTGAAGAGTTATCAGATGTTATTTTATAGAAGTAGAGAGTAAATAAGGTAAGTAGAAAGTAGAATTCTTTTAGCTCTGACAGTGATTAATGTTATTAACAGTATCATATATTTGATTTTTAATGAATATAAATTATATTAATAATAAGAATAGTTTGTTGGTCTGTTTGTAATACACATTACAAGATTACTACCAGATTCAATTGTCTGAAATTCTCAAATTAATAAAAATTTAGTTGGGGGAACTAAAATAGTGAAGTTATTTATATTCGAAGTAAAGAAAAGTGCTGCCCAGGATAGCCATGCATTTTATTGCACGGATACCCTGGACAACGCCGAATACTTCTGCTAGTAACCTATATGGTACGAATTATGTAATAGTAATAATTCTAGTAATATTTAGGGAAATATTGTTGGGGCCAAGAATAATTTTCATAGCTGCGAGATTTCTTATCTTCTTCACTACATGTTTAAATGAGTCCAGTATTGTACCTTAAGACCGTAAATTGTGGATTAGATTTTAAATTCAATATAGCCGGGTATGTAGCTAAGACATAAATATCCTTCACTATGTTTTTATCGATTAGATAAATGTCATTGAATCAGAATATCAGCGCAGTAGGTTAGATCTTCTTAAATGATTATGCTATGTATGTATTTTTACTTGCTATAATCATATAAATAATTAAACTAATACACTATAACCAATAAATTATTGTTTTATTTTCTCATCTGTTGCTTAAAGCTTTCTTTTATCATGATATTGTTTATATTTCTAGGTATATTTATTCATTATTCATTAAATTTATATTGTTAATAATCCTATTTTGTGTATCTTATAACCATTAAATCTAAGCACATAATAAGCTCATACCCATCCATAATGTATCCATTGTTATTATTTAATGTTATATACCGTGTAATTTGCCAGGCACGTTCTGTTTTCATCTAATTTACTCAATACCATCTCAAGGTATTATTCTCTTTTATTATCATCTATATCTATTAAATATAACAATAATATATTAGAGTGTAATCTATTGGTACAGAACCAACCAGAATAATAGTCAAGTTTTTTATATCTTTCATGTTATTTTTTACTTAGTAAACTGATATAGTTTTATCTAATTCACTTATTCAATTATGATAGCTTTTCTTTATATCAGATAGCCTTACTATATGACCAGATGAGTTTAAGTTTACACAAGGACGTGCAGATCTAATATTTCCTGGCTCAACTTTCGTGCTCAGGATATCATTTGGTTACTAAATTTAATATGATTCTACAATGAAAACTAGCGTTATATCTATTATCTTTCTTGAGTATTGGTATTTACAGTATTGAAGTAGTTCCTTCAGGTACGTTCTTGAAGCAATTTAAATAGAAACTTTATTGAAGTACATCAACTATTTGCTGTTTAAAAGTAGTTTTTTTTATCTAAATTCTTGAAGATCTCCTATTAATCGCCAAAAGTAGTTTCATTATTTATTGCATTGAACTATTAAATTTATATATTATTTATGGTTTTTCATTAATTAATATCTTTAAATAGCTTAACTAGTAAGCATATTACGGTAGTTATGCTAGTCATTGTTTTAAAGTTATTTCCATAGTAATCATCATAGAGTAGTCTCTATTGTAAGTTTCTTAAAGTAGTTCCTCAAGTGACTATCTTGAAACAGTTTTAACTATCACCATGTTTTACTACCCATTCGTTTTATACGATCTGAAGTAGTTCCGCTAATTATGGTTTAAAATATTTCCGTTAGCTATAATCATAGAGTAGTTCAGCAAGTGATTGTCTTCAAGTAAATTCACGAATGATTGTCTTGAATTAGTTCCGTTAGCTATTGTATTGTGGTAGTTCGGTTGGTAAATATATTGAAAAGTTTTTCGAAGTATTATCTTAAAGTAGTACCCCTAGCTACTGTCAATAAGTAGTTATATTAGTTATGGTAATGAATTGTTTCTGATAGTTATTATCTTACAGTAACTTCACTAGTAGCTGCCTTGAATTGATTTCATTTGTCTTGAGAATGGAGTAGTTACAATCGTTATGGTATTGAAATAGTATGCTCATGTTGGTTATTGAAATAGTTCTAATGGTTAGTGGTTTGAAGTATCTACTTTAGTCATTGTTTGGAAAAATTTCGATTAGTTATGGCATTAAGGTAGTTACATTAGTTTTTGTCTTAGAGTGACGTCATTAGTTACACTCTCAGCTTGTTGTACTGATAAGCCTATAAATATTTGAGTATTATTTTCTGTACCTTAACTTGTTTGAAAGAGTGGGTCAAAGAGTGAAGGTCGTTGGTTACCGTTATGTTCTGATCTCTTACTTGTGCGTACTTTTTCATTGTCTTACTATTTTCATTGTTTAAAGTGTAGATTAGAATATTTATTTATAAAAAATAATCTGATGAAATACAGTGAGTCACTCTTCGTCAAAGTTTATAAAACGAATAAGCTTTTTGTGTTGAGTAATTTTCTCTATCCCGCTTCATAACGATTGAAGGCCAACCTCTCGTTGAAATACTGGCCCCAAGGTCTTTTCAATATACGACCAATTGTACGCTAAGTAAAACAGACTTAACTCAAAGTATTTCCTACTATGGGTTGGTGGAGTGAGGGTGGGTATGGGGTGGGGGTGCAAGAAAAATCATCGTACAAGTAAAAACTACCGTAGTTCAGATCTAGATTGTTTTCTTAATATAATGCATCATTTGTGAGCTAGTTCATAGAAATTTAAAGTATGCCAAATTTCATGTTTTTTTAACCTGTGGCGGCTAGTTTTATATGCTTTTTACTATCCATTCAGATTTTCGACATCTAACTATACTAATAGGAAAGGCTTGACAGTTTATTGGATACGTAACAACATCTGCTGGTTGGTAGAGTGGTAAACCATATATGGATATAAAAAAAGAACCTCAGTGCACTCAACAAGGGTTCAACACATACTTAATCACCATAAGATCCCAATGTAGTATAATGAATCTTATTCCATGAGACCTCCAATAATGGTTTAGTTGTTAATTAGCTTTTTTTTTAGCACTGTGTCTTACTAATCACAGGACTAGACGCTACCTAGTCTATCTATTCTAAGCTTGTTTAGAGAAAGGGTCTAGTATAACCTCGTAGTTAAATGCACCTACCAGACATCCTTATAAAATAATATTGGAGTTAAGATTAATTTTATATTATTTTAAGTATTCCATCTTAATTAATTGTTGAAATATCCTATTTTTAAAACTGAGCGTTTACCTTTAATGTAGAGTACTTACTACTATACGCAATCTCCTCGTATATATTAGTACTGTCAGCTCCAATTCTAAGAAATTCATATTCCAAGGTTTAGCATTAGAATGAAGAATATATGAGAAAACTCCAGGGACGAATACAATTTGTAAGTATCTGCCAAACTAAAGCAGCTAAGCAGGCCACCACCGTGGTTCGGATTCCACGTTAAACTTTAGATCCTCCATTTCATCTCACAATCACCCTACCATTACACTTTAACGTAAGTGCGTATAACCCGAACGGTTAGTAAGACGCGGTGCCAATAATAATAATTGACCTCTCCTTCGCTGGCAATGAACTCAGGACGCTTGGCGTAATAAGGGACGTTCCTAAATAAAGTACACCCATTGTTTGGACCATGTTGGTCAAGGACATATGGTGTGGCTGAGAAAAATATATGTTTCATGAAGGTTTAGTTTAGCTTAAATAAGGTAACGTTAGTGAATTTGATGGGTTTTTTTCTTGATCTAAAATCCCATATAGGTTGGTCAAATTAAACTCACATTTACTTATTAAGGTTACCACTAACGTCCTTTCTAAATTAGTCCAAAAGGGTAAATTTTTGGGGGACCGAACGTTCCATGTCCCTGAAGATCCCTAATGTTGCGATCCTGATGACTTAGACCTCGTCTTTAGGGGCAGATATTAGACGGAATTTTCTAAATATGTATCTATGTTTCAGTCTAGTAATTTTCGACTGTAGTCTTAGTCCTCACCCAACTTAGCTAAAAATAGAAACATTCATATATTAAGTGGATTGAGGAAATATTAAAACACTTTTATATTCGATACGCACGCATATATTTTAAGCATAAATTATTAATATCTAACCTATCGTGGTCAATATAGTGAAGGGTGAGTTCCCCGCTTCACTGGTTGCATGGTCTAAGGCGTTACTCTCACATTATACTGGGTTGCCGAATACGCGGAAGTCTAAGTTCAGATCCCAGTTAGACCTACGTTTTTATAAATGGTTTCCAAATTTCCTTGTAATTGAACTCATGAACATACCTTTTAAATATTAATTTAATAACACTTACCTTATTAGTTTATCTAACAATTTAAATAACTCGAACGGATAGTGAGACAAGGAGTAAAAAGAAAAGTATGTATTGGGTTTTGATCTCAGCGCATCTATTAGACACATAATCCACTACCGTAAACTATCCTTCCTATTTAAAATAGTATTTCATATTCTTCCTTTTCGTAACATAATAATTTTAATTAAAAATATCTCCTTTATCCTCATCATCCTTAGAAAATATACATCAGCTTATTTAACTATATTACCCATTTTAGTTGATGATTGGTCTAAGCCATTAATCTTTCGTTAGACTGGAGTGTTTGTGGCGGTAAAATAAGGGTTGGAATCCGGGTTGGGTAGGCTGATTTTTTTCTGAAATGTTTTAAAATTCTCCCTCTAGGAAAATACAGATACTCTTCCTCTAAAATTCAACTTAAATAATTCCTAGCATATTAGCTAAATCAGTAGGCACATAGGAAAATAGCCATTAAAAGTGGTAAAAAGCGATGCTAAATTATTATTTTCTTGTTATGGTTGCTATTTAGCTAACGTGTTGATAGATAATAGAATTCATTTTAGTAAAGTGATGTGCTCCCTCTGACGGTAGTATTTTCATCAATCTCTTAGAAGTAATTTTAAAACCTGATCCCTAGACGTTTAAGGATGGGTGACCTTGTGTTTTGACTAAACGCTTTTATTATTAGCGATAGTAAATATATTCAAGGATTTAAATATTATTATACCTGTATGGTATTAAATTCTCTTAAGATAAATCACATAATGAACAAAACAATTTCTATCTATATCTTAGTTTTGTTTCGCAACTAATAGATAACATTGAGTTGATGACAATAAATTAAAAATGTTATATAATAATGTCCAGCACACATTTAAAAACTCCTTTAATAGTGCCCTAAGCATTTTCCTAAATTTAAATGAGTTATCTCAAGTTAGTCTGAGATATTTTTGAACAGTACCCAAAGATAGCGGCGAGATAAGGTCTTTTATCGCCACTGGTTTATTTTTAACAACAAACCACCTAACACACACACACATACACACAGTCTATCTGTTTTAATTTAACAACTAGAGGAGCTGGCAGACTTTTCAGTGATATAACAAGTGCTCGCGGGAGAAGGTTAACTTACATTCCGCTCGAACATAAAATAACTTTCGGTTATGTCTACGTCGGTCAATGAAAGTAGTATTCAACTTTTGACACATAAATGGATAGAAGAAGAAATTAACAAACATTTTCAGAAAGTGAATACGATTGTACAGAAATGTGTCATCTGTCCATTTAATAGCACGGAGGGTGGATTCGCGTCCAAGATGTATGAAGTGCGTCTTGTGACGAACTCTAATCGCGACTTTGAAGTTATGGAAACTAAAAACCTCGCGTTGATAGTGAAACTTCTTCCAAATGAGAAAGCTATGGACAATATGAATATAAGCGATCAGTTTCACAATGAAGGACTTTTTTTCACAGAAATATTACCACTTCTATTGAAAAATTTGCATGATGGTGATGCATCCAAAGACTTAAAAAACATTTCCACTATGTTTCCAAAATGCGTCTTATTCCACGAAGATAGTTTCCAGTGCATGGTTGCGATGGAAAACCTATCTCCTCTCGGTTTCAAGCTTGCAGACAAAACACTGGACCTCAAACACATCCTTTTATCCTTAAAAGCTTTAGCGAGTTTCCACGCCTTGTCCTACGCTTGGAAAAAGAAAGATACTAAAGGTTTCTACAAGTCAATAAGTAAAGTGAAAATGCCTAGAGAAAACGGGGATTTTCGGATGATGTTCTCTGCCATTTTAAATCAATCTGCCAGCTATCCTATTGACTTATACAAGGAAAGGTATCCTGAAGACTACGATCGACACTTGGTCAGAATAAAAAAAGTTCGGGAGTCTTTCACAGATGCTGCTGAAACCTTTTTCAATCTTTTCAAGCCAGAAGAACCAGCTGCGGTGCTATGCCACGGAGATTACAACAGAAACAACATTTTGTTCAGGTACGATACAAATGGGGATCCGTGTAACATTAAGATAATAGACTTTCAACTCTTGTCCTATTCCTGTCCATCAATAGATATAGCTTTGATTATTTTTTTAAACACAACATACAGCATAAGAAAACAACATTGGAATGATTTCTTTGTAACATATCATGACACCCTTTTGGAAAAACTAGCTCAGAATCTTGATTGCGGCAAAGATGAACTTTTGCGAGAATATAGCATAGAAAGTATCGAAAAAGATTTTAGCAAGAAAGCCTTGGCAGGATATTTCATTGTTGCATTTTTTTTACCTATAGTTTTCATGAAACCTGAGAGTTACTTGGAAACCACAAACACTTTATCTGAGGATCCAACCTCGTTGGATCCAAAAATAATGAAGAGGCGCTTAGAGGAATTGAGGAAATATATTGGTGAAGTTGAGAAAGAACGTTTGGCAGATCTGTTCAGGGAATTTTTGGAGAAAAAATATGTATAGATTTAAGTTATATGCTATGTGAAATGTGAAATAGTATAATATCTGATTCATAACCAATTATTATTTTCTTTGGAAATGTTTTCTTTAACCTTAATCACTATTACACCTGTATATGTGTAGTTTATTTGTCAAAATGTATTTCAACTATATAAAATGGTCAATAGTACGCAATTAACTTGATATAACTATATTATGATATAAAATGATGATATTTTCAGAAGAGCTTTTATTTAAGTTAGCAGTCAAATGGATGAATAATTCAATTGAAGTTTCTTGATGAATTGCTAGCAAGGTTTAGAGATTGAAAATTAAAACTTATTTATAAAGAAATGTGTTTTAGTGATATGTTTTTAGGTTTAATAAATATATTAATACCATGGATTAAAGATAAATTGAGCTGGTACGATTGTTTTTTTTAAATCACGTTAATCAGATATATTAAATAGCACGATTATGTTTAATAACCGGAAAATTTGCTATTAATTAAGTTGTTTTCGTAGGCGAAGAAAAAGGATGAATATTTTCCTTACTGTGAAGATTTTGAAATTTAGTTTGTTTTGGAAAATGTTTATAATTAATGTGGCTTAGATCATAAAACATATCTTGAAATATTTTAAATTTATGATCGTTTATTATATATAATGTGTCTGTTTAATGAAGTAAAATATGGCAGAATGAATATATATAAATTTGATATTATTAAATATTAGTCTTTTCAATACACTAAAAAGATTGTTTTTTTATAATCAATTAATGTCTCGATAAATATTCATATAAGTCCATTAAGTCATCTGTTTGTTAGATAACTAATTTGTTTTATCTAGTATTTATCTCATTGTTTGTGAAAACCATAATATAAGTAATTTTATATTTTAAAATATATCCACCCTACCTATCAATATAAATATTATAGTGACTAGTGTTTAATAGTTAATCTTATTAATATTGTAATATTCATAGCTATGGGTTATTACATCAACTCCTTGGGCAAAATAAAGTCATATTTTTATGTCATCCCACCTGCTTTCAAAAGATAAAATCCTTCTATAAAATGAACATGTATAAATTAACTACTTGAAAGGTGAATTAATTATTACTTATTTAAATTGATCGCTATATTACAGGTAGAGAAAGTATTGTGATCGTCAAAAAAATCAAACTCGAGATTTTGACGAATGACATGAAACCCTGAATCCGAAAAAGTGGTTTTTGAATTTCCGTCTCTCAGTCTGTCTGTACCTCCAACTAGAGTTTAAGCTATTTTACCGATCTGGCTAAAACTTGGTATCTTGGGTATTCATAGGGTTGCGCTGAGGACTTTTTGGAATTGTATATTTAGTCCTAAGACTAGATTTTGATTAAATTTCATTTAAAAATATTTATAGATACTCCAAACAAAATGGATACTCTCAATATTTCGGCAAAATAAATTTAAGGGCTCTGGTCTGATGTGTAAATTCTCATTTTTTTAATCATATCTCCGAAACTATTTGAGAAATGAGATGACCTATCATTACAAATATGTAGATCAATTTATAATTCAAATATTTTATTCGAAACATATTTTTATAAAACACATAGCTGTCAATCTATATGCAAATTTTTTTTTTTTTACTTTTCAAACACTTGAGGTAAAGAATTGCAACGGTAATAAAATATAAACCGAAATAATTCTGGTTGTCGACGTCTCATGAGCCCCTGAAACTTAAAAAGTTTTCTTTGCAATGCCATCTGTCACTGTGCCTTTTTAACCCAAATTTTAAGAGTAGTTCATTAAAAAGCGAAAAGAGAAAAAATATATATTCTCAATATCGGCGAAAATGATTTTGATTAGAATTCAAATCTAGGCGTTTATTAAGTTTTTTTTAATAAACTGACTATATCATTTTACAATTAAAATCACTTTTGAGGTACTTTACAAAAAAAGAAATTTCTGTATCTCCGCAACTATTTAAGATGCTTAACAACAGATCATTGCAAAAGGAGATCGAGGTGAGTCATCGAGGAGATCGCATAGAGATCTAACGTTTTTGTGATACTTTCGCACGTAAATCTCGTGAAATATACCGCGAAACAAGGGTCGTCCGACCGGGCATTGCTGCCGAGATGCTCGGGCTTCCGAAGCCAGTGCTGATCTTACACATCAGATTCCAGTGGGAACAACCACAGAGACGTTAAGAATTCTACAGAAATAGACCAAACTTTGATTACATATACTTCTGAGACAAAATTGACAGACTAAAAGAGGCTTTTAGTAATAATTCTGTAATGTGTTGTCGGCCCTGATAAGGGCCAACAACAGAGGAAGAATGGACAAAAACCCTGACCATACAAGGGCTCACCAAAAAAGACAAATAACTCAAGATTCTTCTAGAGATATTGACGTGGAGGGAGACCTAACAAACGAAGAGATGGGATCTGACAATGAGTTTGTTGCAGCAATGATACTTAAAAGAAAACTTCTATTTAAGACCAAGGAAGACAAGCCGCCAAAGGCAATCAGTGTGACCAACAAATTCCAGACTCTATCAGACAACGAGGACAATATGGAAACACTGGACCTACCTAACACTAACTCCCAGGCAAACACCACAGATACCCAAGAATTCAAACAGAAATTACCTCCAATAGTAATTTCAGGGACGGCCGACTAATAGAACATTGTTAAAACAATGAAAGCAACCATGATAGGGACATTTAAAATTCTCTAAATCAAAGACGGCCTAAAAATTCACACCAACACCCTAGAGGACTTCAAAGCTTTGCAAACCATGCTAAAAAAGACTGGCCAGGAATATCACACGTACGCCTTGCCGAAGGACAAACCCCTCAAAGTATTAATAAAAGGTCTTCCCGAAAATATTTTAATAGAAGAAATTAGAGAAGAACTTCAACGATTAGGGTACACACCAACAGACGTGTGGCAGTTTACATCACATACACAACACGAAAACAGTCCATACGACCAGGTTAAACTTCTACCGATTTTTGTATGTACCCTGACAAGAACTGATAAGAATCTCCAGCTGTTCCAAGAGTCATACATTAACAACACCCGAGTGAAAATTAAGCACTACATACAATCTCAGAATTATATTCTCCAATGTCATAGATGCCAAAAATTTGGTCACTCAAAAAATAACTTTTCAAACAAGCCTCGGTGTGTCAAGTGCTTGATACCCCACTTGACCGCCGATTGCCCAAAGAAAGACACAACTACTCCAGCAAGCTGTGTTAATTGCGGAGGAAAACACCCGGCAAATTACTCTAAGTGTCCAGAGTACCAAAAATTAGTCGAAAAAAAAATAGAACAGAGACAACAGAAACTCTTCACTCATACGCAAAAGCTGTCTACAAACGACAAGGACTTTCCTTTACTACACAATAAACCAGTGGCACCTACCTGTTTTAACATGACACCACGCAGCTACAGGGATACCCTAATCAATAGAAGTGACGCTGTACATCAAACAAAGGAACACTAGAAAACCACCCCGTTTGACTTCAAGGAAATAATAAGCATACTAAAATAGATCAACATCTGGGGACTTATAAAGAATCTCAGACCATATCTAACAAAAATTAAACATGTTGAAGACAAAACATCCAAACTAATGATACTACTAGAAGAAGCCACGGACTTTTTCCTCAGTGGAGATGATGAATAAAAATACTTTGAAAGAAAAAAATCCTCTAAGGATCCTAATCTGGAATGCCAATGGAATTCTGAAACAGAAACACGAACTTGAACAGTTACCAAGCACCTATGGTATTGACCTGGCCCTCATCTGTGTAACTCACCTACAAGCTAACAAATGACTGAACATCGTAGGATACAGTATATACCGGACGGAAAGAGAAATTGAAAGGGGAGGGGGTACAGCTGTCCTTATAAAACACCACTTACCACATTACAGGGCAGACATCTATGACTCACAAAACCTCGAGGCCCCAACGTTTACAATAAACACCAAATCTGGCAATATCAACTTCGTGGCCGCTTACAACCCTTCAACCATGATGATTCTCAAAACTGATCTTGATAACGTAACGACAGACAACCACTTCCTAGTAGGGGGATACCTTAACAGCAAAAATACTCTATGGAACAGCCGGACGACCAACAGAAATGGACGAATATTAGAGGAACATGCAACAAAGACAGATTACAAAGTATTAGCTCCGGAATCACCGACTTTTTATCCCGGAAATCACCTTCACAGACCAGACGTTCTGGACATAATATTGATTAACTTGAAAATAACAACCGAATCCTTAACAGTACTTCAAGAACTTGACTCTGACCACAAACGTGTTCTTGAATAGGATGTCGACACTGAACACCAAACCAACTGGCACAAACCAAATATAAAGACAACGGACTGGACGAGATTCAAATCCAACCTCCAAGAAATTTAGAAATGGAAACTGAGGAAGACATAGACGCGGCCATAGTAATACGCCAAATGACAATTCAAGAAGCTTATAAGCTGCACACCATGACCTCCCGGAAACAACAAAACATAAGGATGGACCAGCCCGAACTTAACTTCCTGATAGCCCCAAAAAAGGAAGCACGCAGGGACTGGCAGAGGTTACGAACGCCACAAGAAAGAACTAATTACAACCGGCTCAAAGCACAGGTGAAAAGGACTGTCAATAACATCATAAGAACCAAATGGAATAATTTTGTTACGGACACTGCAACTAGCCTACGGAAAACATGGACATTAACCAACATTTTAAAAGGGACTGCAAAAAAAGTGGGCACTCCAGCCATACATGGGCAACAAGGGATGGCCTATACCAGCATAGACAAGGCCAACGCAATAGCGGCAACTCTAGAGCAACAATTTCAACCTAATCTAGTGCAGGAAGTAGAATTCAACAGAGACGTCATCAGAAGGGTAAACACTTACATGGACAAACCAATAACTGAGACGCCAGCACCAATCACAGAAGAGGAACTCCAAGACACTATTAATTCTCTCCGACCAAATAAGGCTTCAGAAATAGACGGTATCTAGAACGAGACGTTAAAAAACTTACCATAAAACGCGATAGCTCTAATCAAACAAATACTAAACGCGTCCCTTAAACTAGTTTACTTCCCAAAATCTTGGAAAAGGGCCAAAGTAATAAGCAAACCAAAACCAGGTAAAAATAGCATACTCCCACAGAACAGACGACCACTAAGCCTACTCAACACAACTGGCAAACCTTTTGAATCTCTAATACTAAAAAGACTAAAACAACATACAAAAACAAACAAAAAATTCTCGATCTGCAATTTGACTTTAAAAAACATCCCTCTACAATTTATCCGGGACTCAACTTCATTGAAGGTGCCACTGAAAGTTTCAACAGAAGAGAATACCTGCTCACAATATTCCTAGATGTTGAAAAGGCCTTTGATAAAGTGTGGCACTATGGTCTACTACACAAAATGATACAGTACGACTTCCCACTAGGAGACATCATACTTATAAAAAGTTACTTAGAAGACAGAGACTTTCAAGTCTTTATTGAGGGTTCGCTTTCCGAAAGTGTGCAGGTAAGTTCAAGAGTACCGCAAGGATCAGTTCTGAACCTTATCTATTCAATCTATACGTTGCAGACATCCCGTCTCATCCAAAAATGTCAGTAAGAATGTTCGCATATGACACACTGATTTATACCAGAGATAGAAACATAAACTACGCCTCATTATCACTTCAAAGATTCCTCAAAACACTCGAGACCTAGCTCGCAAAATGGAGAGTAAAAGTTAATACCGCCAAGTCCAAGGCTCTGGTAGTAACCAGGAGAAGACAATTACCACCTGAAAACTTCACCTTCTTCCAATAAGAAATACCATTCCATAACGAATCCAAGTACCTCGGAATAACTATTGACAGAAAAATTACCTGGAAAAAATACATAGACAAAACTATGAAAACTGCGACTGCAATTTTCATCCAGCTCTACCCACTCCTTAAAGGACATCAACTCAGTAAACAAGCAAAGTTAACCATCTACAAATGTATAATTCAGCCCATTATCCTCTACGGCTGCGTAGGATGGGGCTACGCAGCAAGGACCCACATCAACACGCTACAAACAGTACAGAACAAAATACTCAGACTTATAACTGGAACGGACATAAGAACAAGAACTGATCACCTTCACGCAATAACCAAGAGCAAAACACTCCCTGGAATATTTAAGGAAAGAAAAGAAAAATTCTATAAACAGACTGAAGCACACGATAATCCCACCATACACGCACTACGATCCACACGAACAAAGACCTTACAAACGCCCAAGGCTAGAGTAGTGAGAGATAGGAGGAAAAAATATATATAATAAATATCACTCACAACTTCACAATCAATTACATCATTCATAAAGTGTGTTATAGACTAATCAAACATGTATTATTTTCCAGATAATCATTCACAACTTCACAATTGCACCCTACCTTATGTGAATAAAAGGGGAAGGGGGTGCAAGTAAACATAGCAGAATTACAACAATAGCAAAAATTTTATTAACAAAGTACAACAAATATGTGAATAGCATATGATAGAGGATTACAAGATTCTGGTTGTCTAGTTGGTTAGAGGCCTTATCGCCAAACATACTTAGCACTCTCAAAATATCATTAGTATGACTCTGAACACTCCTGCTCGGCCTTTTGAGGGTTTGGGGTACGTAGTGAACATCCTACCCCTCTGCCCAAGGGAGCCCTCCACAATCCAGCATCTCATGAATTAAAACATCCCAATTGGGAACCCGTACGTTGGAAGTGGCTAAACAACTTCAACAATAAAATCAAATTTTAGTAAGAAGGGTGTACACTAACAAGGCATACAAGCCCACGAG